>JASAMY010002787.1:0-117475 GCA_030248085.1 Paralinhomoeus sp. GSCO2_6 | reverse complement strand
TTTACTTGGTACCTTTTGCATACAAAGCTCGTTACAATACACAATTTGCCTTCGGTGCTATTTTGAGTGCTGAAATCGACCGTTCAAACGTCATTGGTAACGATTGGGTGAATGCAATCCTGGCAAATGAGCATAAAGCGTGTAAACAGCTTGGACGTGATGTGAATGTCAAAAAATTCGACACTATCCTCTCTTTTGCTAAATTGAGTATTTGACCGAAATTGAACTTAGCCCCTACCCTGCCCCCCGGAATTAAGTTGCGGCTACCCCAGGGCCACGCTGGGGCATAAAAAAGGTAACAAATAGTTATTTTTAAAGAAAACACTGTGTCAAAATTGTCCAAAAAGTGCTAAAAAAAAGGCATAAAACGACGGTTTTAGTGCGCTTAAACCCCATATGCCTACTTAGTAGCAGCCTGGGTGAGCTAAATAACCATAATTAGCACTATTGGAGGTGTTCCAGTGCTTGTCAAATCAAGTCTTACTAGTCATAGTCGTAGTCTGACTCAATAAAAAAAACATTTGTAAAGTTGATTAAACTGAACTTCCTTCTAAGGGCCTTCAATGGATTAGTTCGCCGTTTATGACACTCTACTAGGCTTAAAACAACTTCTGCAATGTTGAGTTGAACAAAATGGTCTCTAAGAACATTTAATAAAAAGTTCTTTTAAAAAAATGTTTAATAAAAATAATGAATTTTTCCCAAGCCTGGCCACTGCACATATCAGTACCATACTGATAATCATCTTCCGAATAACCACACCCCCAATGACCCGCCCCCCCCCCTCTAATGAACGCCCAAGGCAGAGAAGAGATAAAGAGGGCACCTCACCCTCAAATAAACGCCCTGGGGCGCGCTTTGGAACGCGGGTCAAAGCACCTGCGGGGGGGGGGCATGTTGAGAGGGCGGTATGGAGAAGAAAAAGAATGGTACTTTTTGGTCAATTTTTTGTCAAAACACACTGTAAAACCCCAAACTGTAGTACTTTTCAGAGACTAGATTTGTGATGTTGAACGTTAGTTACCGCACCAGTCAGCGTTGAATCGCCAGGAGGAGGCAGTAGTGTCGTCGTCCAAAGTTTGGTATTGAAAGAGAACTCGCCTTCATTAGGAATACTCGTCGTGTTTGGGTATTCATTGTCAGTCTCATTTAACTCTGTCACGCTGGAGTCATTGATAGTGTAATACTGTTGGGTAGCAGATAGAATCGTCGTAGAAGTTGTTACGCTTGTCATGTTATTTACTTCTGAAATGGAGTTGTTCTAATGGTATAGCTGAGACAATGAAAGCGGCTGCGCCTCACCACAGCGAGATGGGGCTTCGCTCCACGTGCGATTCTCGCGACAGACCATGATTTTTTCGGTTGCTCCGTCCTCGAACGAGCTGCCATTGGCGCACGTCAGGTTGAAACCTCTGCCAGCCGTAATGCTCCATGGATCCACATCCGACAAGGTGGTCGTGTAGTATTTGTTTTCCAGCACCTCCTGTGGCACCACGCAGGCCGCCAGGAGGCAGTGGTCGGTCTCATTGACCTGTTTCCCAAAGTTTAGATCGCACTCGCAGTTGTATTTGCGAGGCGGTTTTTGGCGATGCACGCAGTGCGTGTTTGTCCAGTTGGCACAGGGCCAATTGCTAGTGCAGACAGCGAAGTCTAAAGTGGTCCAGCTGAACTCATCGTATCCTTCACGTTGCAAGTATACAATTGAGTAATTGAGTATTGTAGTAATGGCGCGTAATTTACAATAGAAACATGCAGTAGGTTAAGTACATACCTGTAACCGGGTCTGGAAGAGTGGGGGGGGGGGTGAATGGCCGAATTCTGGGGGGTGGCCACTATTTTTTTTAATTTTACTGGTACTTTTGGTCAGAAATGGGTATAAATAGGCTCTAAATAGTGTTATTTATCTGTTTTATGATTATACAACACTGAAAAGCACTCAAAGACACCAACATTTACTCACCTTTATCGCTTTTGACAAGGTGAAAATCCCATGGAAAAATGCTGGGGTTCTGCAGGGCTGAAAAATAGTGGAGCCCTCAAACCACTCCCCCCCCCCCAGTTACAGGTATGTATGTGCATTTTATCTATGAAGAGCCAATAGAGTCAAATGCATTTTAATTCTACAATAATTTCTGGCTTCCTTACAATAGGGTGCCAGGTGACGCCGCGTATTCGCGTACAATTCACCTCCAGTTTCAAAAAATCAAGAACGTGGATGAAAAGGCATGTAAAGAATCATGTAACATCTGTTTACAGTAACTGCAAAACCTATAATGCCATAAATTCTCCAGTAGTACCCTGGGGGTACCATTATTTCAACCCTCGCCTACATGGGACCATATTGGAGAGGATGTACTGCTGGAGAGTATGGCACTATAACTTCAACCTCAAAATCTTTGTTGGTAAAGCAATTAATGGTTGATTTACCATTAATAATCGCTCAAACGTCTGTTATTATTGGGCATACATAGGTGTGTAGTGTAGTATTCACAATACCTGTACCTACAACTTTATTTTTGCCCAAATTAGGACAAATAAAATACCACATAAACAAAAAATAAATGGTCGATCAGTAACGATCAGTTTCGAAACATACTTGAGCTGCGCATGCTAAGGTCGCGAGTCCATGTGGAGTTTCGAATCATGTAGGAAGCCGTGTGGTCGATTTCTTCTGCAAAAGGTAATGCGAATTGAACATCCATGTGAAAGGTGGTCTCTCGTGAACATATGATGCAGAAATCCGAGAATTATGACGATATCGTAATTTCCCTGGACCCACCATATACGAGCATGTGGTACATACGATTTGATTTGAGGTGGGCGGTGTTTGACGCTAGGCACTTCTGGCTCCGACTGTTACGCTTGAAACAGACAACAATTTCTAGATAACGACCTGCGATATGTAAAACGCTGCTGCTTAGGCTGCTCAAAACGTTCAACAAAGTATGTGCAGCACTAACAAAATGTGCTCACTATCCGTATTTTTAACTGCAAAGAAACAGTTTAAAACATTGCTGAATGAGTCATTTTTACTGATTTCAGAGGATGTGTTACAAATGTTCTTTAAAAGGAAGCTCCAAGTACAGTTTGCATGTGCCATCATGTTCTTTAGGTCATGCCCGTGAAGAATGTAGGTACAACAAGCTGTTATCAAAATGTTATGTTGTCCCAACTTATAGCTGAGAGCCAACCTCTCTAAAGCCAACTACTATGTATAAATACTGTAGCTACTAATAATACTGCAATACTGTAGCCAATAATAATTAAAAAATAATAATAAATGGTAATAATAATAATAATACTGTGAGACTGTAAGACTAATAATAGTGTAGCTACTATAATCTTCCACAATGTAATGCGTGCGTCTAGGCAGAGGTAACCAAGGACCTATTCGGTCCCCTCTCGCCTGAGACTTCGGTCTCAAACCTCCAAAAAACCTAACAACAAGCTCGCTTCAAAAAGCACTCCATTTGAATTTGTTGCCTTTCATTCGAATTTCTGTGCTTCGGAACGGATTGGACGTGTAGCCTTCCTGGATTTCTTTAGCAGTGCCAATTCAAGTAACCCTATCTAGAAGAGTCTCTCCTGTCTGAGGCGCGTAAAGTGCGCGCAATTGGAAGGGGGCACCGTGATCCAACCCAGTTCCCTTTGCAGAGAATGAGACTGTCGTTCCAAGCCAGTGGCATTGACGCCATTATCGTTGATCATCGTCGCCGCTGTTCGTCGGTTGATTTTGCGTTCTTGTAATGAGCACGTTGATCTCGACGCACTTCCGCTCCCACTCCCCTGAGATCCGCTGCTGTCGACGACAGCTCAGCTCCGCCTCGAGCGCGTCCAGCTCAGTCATCTCCTGCTGCATCGCGTCCACCTTGTCGCACTCCTGCTGCAGACAAAGCATGCTCGCCCGAAGCGACGCGTTCAACCCGAGCAGACACGAGAACCAGCGCCTCCTCGCTCGCTCCCAACGCATCGTCTGCCTTGTGCTCTCAGACGCTTCTTTGGCCGTTCGTCGTTCCCTTGCTTCAGCGGTCTCGCGTATGCACAGAAGACGAATGAATGCTCAGTGGCAATTTTCTTCTCTGTCTGCTGCTGCTGTACTGCTGAACTCGCTGCCTCCACCGTTCCTCGTGCTCACAACGGCGCTCAGGATGATGGGGACTTGATGCTTTCAGCGTTGCGACAGGCGCTGACAACGAATGGCCAGAAGCAGTGTGCCAGCAAAGACAGGACCAAAGAGTCAGCCCGATGGAGCAACAGCTGGCGCACTGAAGGCAAAGGCAACAGAGACAGTGGGAGTGTCGACCGCTTCAGAGGACAATGCTACCTACTACTGCGACTGGTGACTTGGCACAGGGTGCGGGGCACGACTGTTCAGAGCGGCACAGAGCAAGAAACATCAGCAGCGAAAGTACCATTTAAAGGTGTCATCACAGCGCCCATGCTGCAGACGATGTCATCGAGTAGCAGTTTCTTCCAGTGGTCAAAGAACAGAGCTCCAAAGGAAATGCAGAGTTGGATTGTCAACTGCGGGTCAAGTCGACAGATGAAGTAGGGGACAATAAGCTCGCGACCATTCAGCATGCCAATGGAAGCACTGTAAAATGTTCTGTGGAAGGCGATGTCATGGTTGGTGATGGGAGCAACGACAGAGCCAGGAAACAGTGGACGATGCAGAGCTTGCAGCACTTGACTGGGAACCTGCCCTCAGACCGAGTGATGATGGGCTGTGGATCCAGTTTAGAAGAGAGCTGCAGTGTTCGGTTTGTATAGCTGATCCAAGCTAATGGACCAGGTGACCGAAATCGGCAGTGAGATCGAGGACGACATGCGTTCGGCACGGTGGCCTAGTGGTAGAGACTGGGACTCATGATCGCAAGGTCCTGGGTTCAATTCTCGAGGGATCCACTATTGAGAACTATCCCTTTCAGTGGATTTTTCTCTGGTCATCCTTGCCATAGAACATATGTGGCGTTCTTCTTCTGTGTCTGTGGCGGCCCTCGTGGCCACTATGCATGCCTCAGACCGAATGACGTCATTTGTGTGCTGGGACATGGTCGGAGCCGTCTGGACAGCAGGTTGGTTTCCTCTGGGAGCTGTATGTCCTGGGCGTCCCTTGAGCTGCCGGCCAGCGGAACCAACCCGGCGGCAGTGACAATTCCGGCCCGTTACGGGAGCCAGCCCTCCAGGATCGGGCTGACTGGGTCTCATCTCTCACTAGCAGCGGTCGATTGTGACCAGAGAGAGGCCCCCGCGATCATAGAAGCGGCCCACACACAAACAAACAAACAAGGACGACATGCAGGTCAACTTCAAGACTGCCAAGAGGCTCAAGGGCGACTCCATCATGACAGAGGAAATCCGACAAGACTCTGTTGATGGAAGAAAAAGTTTCATAACGAACGGCAGTGGATAAGATGGCATCGGCACCACCACTAGTAAGATTGCGCAGAGGGCTGCCAAGCAAAATCTGTTTTCGGACAAGTGCTACACAAGTGCTAGAAGACCTCTGGGCACAAGGGTGCGATCTGGCCTGAGAGAACACGGGATGGAAGGTGGGACCAAGACAGCTATGTACAGTGACAGCCAGAGCAAGTGTGCACCACTAGCGCACTGCTGATGCGGATGAAGATGGAACAAGCAAGGAGGAGAGCAGAGAAAACTCTCCTCCTACAAAAAGCACTGTACATACATGTAAAGCACTGTACACCCACGCCTCACTGCTGGACCTCACGAGCAACCTGCTCTCGGTCAGCGTCGTGGTCCAGAGGCGACGAGTTTCAATTCGGTCGCAAGGAATGCACGATTCGCGCTTCTACTGGGCAGATTTTGACTGTTGCCCAGCGGATGAACGGTGAGTACATACAAGATTGCGGCAGACAGAGAAGAAAATTGCCACTGAGCATTCATTCGTCTTCTGTGCATACGCGAGACCGCTGAAGCAAGGGAACGACGAACGGCCAAAGAAGCGTCTGAGAGCACAAGGCAGACGATGCGTTGGGAGCGAGCGAGGAGGCGCTGGTTCTCGTGTCTGCTCGGGTTGAACGCGTCGCTTCGGGCGAGCATGCTTTGTCTGCAGCAGGAGTGCGACAAGGTGGACGCGATGCAGCAGGAGATGACTGAGCTGGACGCGCTCGAGGAGGCCACAAGTCGAGTCGCTGGCGCTCGAGGCGGAGCTGAGCTGTCGTCGACAGCAGCGGATCTCAGGGGAGTGGGAGCGGAAGTGCGTCGAGATCAACGTGCTCATTACAAGAACGCAAAATCAACCGACGAACAGCGGCGACGATGATCAACGATAATGGCGTCAATGCCACTGGCTTGGAACGACAGTCTCATTCTCTGCAAAGGGAACTGGGTTGGATCACGGTGCCCCCTTCCAATTGCGCGCACTTTACGCGCCTCAGACAGGAGAGACTCTTCTAGATAGGGTTACTTGAATTGGCACTGCTAAAGAAATCCAGGAAGGCTACACGTCCAATCCGTTCCGAAGCACAGAAATTCGAATGAAAGGCAACAAATTCAAATGGAGTGCTTTTTGAAGCGAGCTTGTTGTTAGTTTTTTTGGAGGTTTGAGCCCGAAGTCTCAGGTGAGAGGGAGACCGAATAGGTCCTTGGTTACCTCTGCCTACAAGACCGATTGTCTCAATGAGAACTACGATCAAGGGCCACAGTTTTGGCGTTAGCCCCTTGCCCAAGGGGGTTACTGTTTTCTGGCAGTTTTGCCACGCTAAGGATTGAACTCTGCACCTTGCCGTTTGGAGCCAACGCCTTATCCCAACTGCGCAAACAGCCGCTAGTAGGAAAAAATTGAATGTTATAACGTGCAAAACGTGATACGTTTTGTTGAAAAGCATCGAGTAAGTTTGTTTGCGTTGAAATAAACTCGCCGATCACTGATTGCTACAAAAATTTGAAAGTTGGGCTCTCCTAGACGCTGATTACGAATGTGCTTCGAATTTATACAAAAAAAAACAACAATAAAGACAACGTATGTAAGTACATCAGCCAAGCGGAATTGTGCGTGAAATAAATCGAATACTGTGTTGCCTATACTGCGTAATTTCAAAATTTGTTATGTCCAATATCGCAAAACCGCTGATATTAAAGTTGAGTTTTTCGTGATATTCTGCTAGTGATATGTCACATCGAAGTATAAACCAACTGGTGTACTTTTACTTCGCCAGCGATTGGCTCTACATTATGACGAGTGTGAGCAACAGCTCTCTAGGAATGCCCTTTGGTTCACCAGATGCAATGGCACTCTGCCGGATCTATGTACATATGTACGTCTCTTATTCTTCTTTCTCTGCCACGAGGAGAGGCGTCTCATTCAGGCTACGGGTGAAGCGAAGCGAAGCGTGCTGCACTGTGTTTGAGCGTACAAGGTTGTAGTCGGAATCGGAGCGAAACGCTGCTGGGGTCAGATGAAAAGTGGGTTGTAGTCATAAGTAAACTCGGGGAAAGACCAACGCTATGTTACAAAGGCACGGTAAAACAGCAGCGCACATGGACGGCTCGGCTCGCGAATGCGGCGAGAATATAGGCAATCAGGCAAGCGTCTTAAAAAGCTTTGACTTAAAAGCAAGAGCAGACCTGAAAGAAAACGAGAGCAAACTAACCTTTACTTCGCGCGCAGTGCTCTGCAGAAGTGCCGTTGGTGCATTTGCAGGATTGCGTCTCACTGTCGCAGTACTCGATGGATAGGCACTCCTCATTGCTTGTGCAATCTTCCACGCCCGGCAGAAGTAGCGCTGAAAATCTTCTTTGTTCTGCGGTGGCACAATCCTGATTTAAGTTGGGGAAGGAAAGGAACGCAACCCACCAATCGTCAGCAAGCCGACGGCCGCGAGCGCCACAACCTTCTGCATGGCGATGCGTTTCTTTCGCCAGGATGGGGTTCTTTCCCTAGTCGACCATGTTTTCGACTAGGAGTTTTCCTCTCCGCAAAAGGGAGACGCGCACGCGAATGGCCGAGACGCGCCGCGGTCGCTATCCGAGAGGCAGCGCGTCCTTGGTGTCGCCACAGGAACGTCCTTTTAACGAGACGCCGAAAACAGACCACCCAGCTCCTCTACTCCTGCCCACCTGCGCCGGCCCAAAAGTCGTCAAATGTCGGCCGGTGCTCATTTGTTATTCTGCCAACTGGCGCAATCATTGATTTGAACGGCGCGCGCTTGGCAAGCGGCCAGAAGCTTAACTAGGGCCTAACTACATATATATGGTAGAGTGCGGGTTTAAACGACTACAGTGCTTGGCTACAGAACTGTCTGCGGGCGACGAAACCAGAAGGAACAACTGAATCGATGGAGCTGACAACGCCGAAAACTCCTTCAACAGTAACCAAAGCGTCATCCACGAAGTCCACTAGAGCTGGGATGAAGGCGGGGCAAAGCATCAGCCATACCACCTCAACGACTATGAGTACGACTGTAGACGAAGTCACCGACCAGAGTGCCAGCCTGATCGTGTTCGGCTAGATGAGGCGGAATGCACAGGGGTGGAATGCAGTATCGACTGGACGCATTTGCGGATGAATAACTTGACAAACTGGGGCGGTGGGAAAGTCCAAGAAAAGTATCCTGCTGTCATTCTGCTGAACTCGCTGCCTCCATCGTTCCTTGTGCTCACAATGGCGCTCAGGCTGATGGGGACTTGATGCTTCAGGCGGTGCAACAGACACTGACAACGGACGGCCAAAAGCAGTGTGCAAGCGAAGATCGGGCCAAACAGTCAGTCCGACGGAGCAACAGCTGGCGCACTGAAGGCAGAGGCTACAGAGACAGTGGGTGTGTCAACCGCTTCAGAGGACGATACTACTTGGCAGGTGCGGGGTGCGACTGTTCAGAGTGGCATGGAACAAGAAACATCAGCAGAGGAAGTACCATTTAAAGGTGTCATCACAGCCTGCGATTCACAGCGCCCATCCTGCAGATGATGTCATCGAGTAGCAGTTTTGTCCAGTGGTCAAAGAACAGAGCTCCAAAAGAAATGCAGAGTTTGATTGTCAACTGGGGGTCAAGTCGACAGATGAAGAAGGGGACAATAAGCTCGTGACCATTCAGCATGCCAATGGAAGCACTGTAAAATCTCTACAGAAGGCGATGTCAAGGTTCGTGATGAGAGCAATGACAGAGCCAGGAAACAGTGGCCGATGCAGAGCTTGCAGCACTTGACTGGCAACCTGCCCTCAGACCGAGTGACGATGGGCTGTGGATCCACTTTAGAAGAGAGCTGCACTATTCGGTTGCATAGCTGATCCAAGCTAATGAACCAGCTGACAAAAATCGGCAGTGAGATCGAGGACGACATGCAGGTCAACTTCAAGACTGCCAAGAGGCTCAAGGGCGACTCCATCACGCCAGAGGAAATCCGACAGACTCAGTTGATGGAGGACAAAAGTTACAGAACAAACGGCAGTGGATAAGATGGCATCAACCACTAGTAAGATTGCGCAGAGGGCTTCCAAGCGAAATCTGTTTTCGGACAAGTGCTACACAAGTGCTAGAAGATCTCTGGGCACAAGGGTGCAATCTGGCCTGAGAGAACACGGTATGGAAGGTGGGACCAAGACAGCTACAGTGACAGCCAGAGCAAGTGGCATCACTAGCGCACTGCTGATGCGGATGAAGATGGAACAAGCAAGGAGGAGAACAGGAGAGCAGCACTGTACACCCACGCCTCACTGCTGGACCTCGCGAGCAACCTGCTCTCAGTCAGCGTCGTGGTCCAGAGGCGACGAGTTTCAATTCGGTCCCAAGGAATGCACGATTCGCGCTTGTACTGGGCAGATTTTGACTGTTGCCCTAAGATTGTGGCAGACAGAGAAGAAAATTGCCACTGAGCATTCATTCGTCGGCTGTGCATACGCGAGACCGCTGAAACAAGGGAACGACGAACGGCCAAAGAAGCGTCTGAGAGCACAAGGCAGACGATGCGTTGGCAGCGAGCGAGGAGGCGCTGGTTCTCGCGTCTGCTCGGGGTGAACGCGTCGCTTCGGGCGAGCAAGCTTTGTCTGCAGCAGGAGTGCGAGAAGGTGGACGCGATGCAGGAGGAGATGACTGCGCTGGACGCGCTCGAGGAGGCCACAAGTCGGGTCACTGGCGCTCGAGGCGGAGCTCAGCTGCCGTCGACAGCAGCGTATATCAGGGGAGTGGGAGCGGAAGTGCGTCGGGATCAACGTGCTCATTACAAGACCAAAAAATCAGCCAACGAACAGCAGCGACGACGATCAACGACGATGGCGTCAACACCACTGGCTTGGAACGACAGTCTCATTCTCTGCAAAGGGAACTATGTTGGATCACGTTGCCCCCTTCCAATTGCACGCACTTTACGCGCCTTAGACAAGAGAGACTCTTCCAGATACATAGGGTTCCTTGAATTGGCACTGCTAAAAAAAATCCAGAAAGTCTACACGTCCAATCCGTGCCAAAGCACAGAAATTCGAATGAAAGGCAACAAATTCAAATGACGTGCCTTTTGAAGCGAGCTTGTTGTTAGTTTTCTTTGGAGGTTTGAGACTGAAGTCTCAGGCGAGAGGGGGACCGAATACCGTAAACCTTATAATTAGCCCCCCCCCCCCTATAATTATACACCCTCCTAAGACCACTTTGAGTTTATTAGACCCCCCCCCCCCTATACATAATTACACCTCCTCCCTAAATAGACCATCGTCTGAAAGGCAAAATTTTCTATGTCTGGGTGTATGTATGGTCGCGTATGTGTATGTATGTACGTGTATGTCCATGTGATACTGTGTGAGAGTGTGCTAGAGTGTACCAACGTGTGTGCGCAGCGTCTTTTCCCTTAAAAATCGCCTCCACGCGCCTTTTCGCCCACAAACCTTCCCACACATCGACACTTTCAGTTTATAAGCCCCCCCCCTATGATTAGCCCCCCCCCCCTATCTACTTACAACTCCGGCGGCTGTCAGTCTGTCCGTTGGTTGGTTGGTGGAGGCTCCAACTCTCTAACGGCTCGACGGATCTGGACGGGCGATGGCTCGATCGGCTCGGCCTCGCCTCGCATGCCCCAGGATGCTATTCGTTTTGCTATCCAAAGCGGATATTAACTGGCGAAAATACCACTCTGGGACAAATATTTTGGTGTGACGAATATTTTGTCCTAACAGCGATACGCGTTTCTTAGAAAACCTGCATGCGTCCGCTTTTTTGGTAACTCTCAAATGGCTCGACGGATGCAACGGGGCGATGGCCTGATGGACTCGGCTTCGCCTGGCATTTCCATATATGCTAGTCGTTTCGGCAATAAATGTCGGTAAGTGGAGAAAAGGGTGTATCTACGCATGTATGCATGTACGCATGCATGTATCACGCATGCATCCACATTCACGTCCAAGCAAACAATAATTGATGCGTCCGCATCCACATCCCGTTCCATGGAAACAACCAATCCTAAAAACTAAACTTATCGACAGCAATATCGCATGCGTGCACGGATAAAGATGCGATGTGGCTCGTTGTACCCGCCATCACCAGAACGTTTCTCATATGTAAATCGCATTTGCCAACAGTTGGTCGATTTGTCAAAGTCGCTAAAAACGCTTTTGTGAAGATGCGAACCACTGAAAAAGACGCGCCAACAAGGACGCCCTGACGACAATCAGAAAAGTGGACCGATTCGGCACGCCCGTCAGCTCAGGATCGATGGACGTACATGGCGGCTGACTCAGGTGGATCTTCACGACCAGTTGGCGCGCACGACGCGCGCCCTTGTCATCATGCTGAACAGGCAGACTGGATGGCACACTGAACAGCTAGCATGACTGACGGATGGACTGGACGGCACGCTGAACAGCTAGTGCGCCCGACAGGCGGACTGGACTGCACACAGAACAGCTTGCACGCTCCACAGGGGGACTGGACAGCACGCTTAACAGCTACCGCGCTTGTCGCGTGGACCAGTCAGCATGCCAAACATGTAGCGCTCGTCATGGGGACGAGTCGAACCACTGAACAACTAGTGCGCTTGTCACACGCACCAGTCAACCCACTGAACAGCTAGCACGCTTGTCACATGGACCAGTCAGCATGCCAAACAGGTAGCGCGGTCATCATGGGAACGAGTCAACACACTGAACAACAAGCGCGATTGACAGGTGGTCTGGATGGCACGCTGAACAGCTAGCGTGCTCAACATGTGGACTGGATGTGGGCGTGACCAGTTGACGTGACTCGGACGCCCTGGCAACTAAAAAGGACAGATTCGGCACGCCCACCAGCTCAGGACCGATAAACGCGCATGGCGGACGACTTGGGCAGATCTTCGCAGCCAGCACGATCGGCAGCGCTAGCGCAATCGACAGGAGGACTGGACGGCACGCTGAACAGCTGGGGCAATCGACAGGCGGACTGGACAGCACGCTGAACAGCTGGGGCGATCGACAGGCGGACTGGATGGCACGCTGAACAGCTAGCGCAATTGACAGGCGGACTGGGCACGATGAACAGCTGGGGCAATCGACAGGCGGACTGGATGCCATGCTGAGCAGCTAGCGCAATCGACAGGCGGACTGGACAGCACGCTGAACAGCTAGGGCGATCGACAGGCGGACTGGATGGCACGCTGAACAGCTAGCGCAATCGACAGGCGGACTGGACAGCACGCTGAACAGCTGGGGCGATCGACAGGCGGACTGGATGGCACGCTGAACAGCTGGGGCGCTCGACAGGCGGCCTGGACGGCATGCTGAGCAGCTACTAGCGCAATCGACAGGCGGACTGGACAGCATGCTGAACAACTAGCGCGATCGACAGGCAAACTGGATGGCACGCTGAACAGCTGGGGCGATCGACAGGCGGACTGGATGGCACGCTGAACAGCTAGCGCGATCGACAGGCGGCCTGGACGGCATGCTGAGCAGCTAGCGCAATCGACAGGCGGACTGGACAGCATGCTGAACAACTAGCGTGATCGACAGGCAAACTGGATGGCACGCTGAACAGCTGGGGCGATCGACAGGCGGACTGGATGGCACGCTGAACAGCTAGCGCGATCGACAGGCGGCCTGGACGCAGTGGACAGTGTGCTGAACAGCTAGAACGCTTGTCACGCGGACCAGTCAGACTGCTGAACTGCTAGCGCGCTCGTCACACAGACTGGACAGCATGCCGAACAGCTAGTGCACTGGTCACGCAGACCACTCGACCTGCTAAGCAGCTAGCCTGCATTGACACGTGGACGAGTCAACCTGCTGAACAGCTAGAACGCTCGACACACGGACCAGTCGATCCACTGAACAACTAGTGCGCTCGTCATGTGGACCAGTTGGCATGCCGAACAGCTAGCGCTCGACACGTGGACTGACTCAATGGCATGCTGATTGGCTATCGCGGTTGAGACATTGCCAGTTAGCTGGGCTTGGCACGTGGACTACATAGCTCGACACGGTGGCTGACTCAGGGATGGGTTGCTATGTAGGTGGCTGAGTGGACGAAGGCCGCTACGGGCGTCTAGTAATTGTACACCCTCCTAGAGCTCGAACGAAAAAAGTAGCCCCTGGGGGGCTAACTACTTATAGGGTTTACGGTAGGTTCTTGGTTACCTCTGCCTACAAGACCGATTGTCTCAATGAGAACTACGATCAAGAGGCACAGTTTTGGCGTTAGCCCCTTGCCCAAAGGGGTTACTGTGTTCTGGCAGTCTTGCCACGCTGAGGATTGAACTCTGCACCTTGCTGTTACGAGCCAACACCTTAGCCCAACTGCGCAAACAGCCGCTGGTTGAAAAAAATTGAATGTGATAACCTGAAAAACGTGATATGTTTTGTTGAAAAGCATCGAATAAGTTTGTTTGCATTGAAAGAAACTCGCCGATCTACAAAAATTTAAAAGTTGGGCTCTCTTGGACGGTGATTACAAATCTGTACTTCGAATTTATAAAAAAAAAACAATAAAGACAACGTAACTACATCAGACAAGCGCAATTGTGCGTGAAATTAATCGAAATATTTTGTTGCCTATACTGCATAATTTCAAAATTTGTCATGTCCAATATCGCAAAACCGCTGATACTGGTATTCAAAGTTGAGTTTTTCGTGATATTCTGCTAGTGATATGTCATATCGAAGTATAAACCAACTGGTACCTTTACTTTGCCAGCGATTGGCTCTACATTATGACGAGTGTGGGTATCAGCTCTCTAGGCAAGCACCAGATTGCCGCACCAGATGCAATGGCACTCTGCCGGATCTGCATATGTACATCTCCTATTCTTCTTCTTTCTCTGCCGCGAAGAGAGGCGCCTCGTTCAGGCTACGGGTGAAGCGAAGCGAAGCGTGCTGCACTGTGTTCGAGTACACGATCGTAGTCGGAATCGGAGCAAAACGATGTTGGGGTCTGATGAAAAGTGGGTCGTAGTCATAAGTAAACTCGGGAAAGAGCAACGCTATGGTACAAAGGCACGGCAAAACAGCACTGCACATGGACGGCTCGGCTTGCAAGAGTGGCGAGAATATAATCAGGAAAGCGTCTTAAAAGCTTTGACTTAAAAGCAAGAAGAGGCAGACCTGAAAAAAAAACGAGAGCAAACTAACCTTTACTTTGCGCGCACTGCTCTGCAGAGGTGCCATTGGTGCATTTGCAGGATTGCGTCTCACTGTCGCAGTACTCGATGGATAGGCACTCCTCGTTGCTTGTGCAATCTTCCACGCCCGGCAGAAGTAGCGCTGAAAATCTTCTTTGTTCTGCGGTGGCACAATCCTGATTTAAGTTGGGGAAGGAAAGGAACGCAACCCACCAATCGTCAGCAAGCCGACGGCCGCGAGCGCCACAACCTTCTGCATGGCGATGCGTTTCTTTCGCCAGGATGGGGTTCTTTCCCTAGTCGACCATGTTTTCGACTAGGAGTTTTCCTCTCCGCAAAAGGGAGACGCGCACGCGAATGGCCGAGACGCGCCGCGGTCGCTATCCGAGAGGCAGCGCGTCCTTGGTGTCGCCACAGGAACGTCCTTTTAACGAGACGCCGAAAACAGACCACCCAGCTCCTCTACTCCTGCCCACCTGCGCCGGCCCAAAAGTCGTCAAATGTTGGCCGATGCTCATTTGTTATTCTGCCAACTGGCGCAATCATTGATTTGAACGGCAAGCGGTGGACAAGTGGCCAAACGCTTCACTAGCGGCCTAACTGTACGGTAGAGCGCGCGTTTAAGCGACTACAGTGTTTGGCTACAACCTTCTCTGTGGGCAACGAAGCCAGAAGGAACGACTGAGCCGACTGAGCCGACGACGCCGAATGCACCCTCATCAGCAACCGAACCGTCATCCACGAAGTCCACAAGAACTGGGATGAGGGCGGGACAAAGCATCAGCCATACCACCACAATGGCAATGAGATCGACTGTGGACGAAGTCACCGACCAGAGTGCCAGCCTGCTCGAGTTCGGCTAGATGAGGAGGAATGCACAGGGGTGGAATGCATTCTCGACTGGACGCATTTGCAGATGAATAACTTGACAAACTGGGGCGGTGGGAAAGTCCAAGAAAAGTATGCTGCTGTTATTCTGCTGAACTCGCTGCCTCCATCGTTCCTCGTGCTCACAACGGCGCTCAGGCTGATGGGGACTTGATGCTTTCGGCGTTGCGACAGGCGCTGACAATGGATGGCCAGAAGCAGTGCGCAAGCAAAGACAGGACCAAACAGTCAGCCCGACGGAGCAACAGCTGGCGCACTGAAGGCAAAGGCTACAGAGACAGTGGGAGAGTCAACCGCTTCAGAGGACGATGCTCACTACAACTGCGACAGGTGACTTGGCACAGGGTGTGGGGTGCGACTGTTCAGAGCAGCGTGGAGCAAGAAACATCAGCAGCGGAAGTACCGTTTAAAGGTGTCATCCCATCGCCCATGCTGCAGACGATGTCATCGAGTAGCAGTTTCTTCCAGTGGTCAAAGAACAGAGCTCCAAAGGAAATGCAGAGTTGGATTGTCAACTGCGGGTCAAGTCGACAGATGAAGTAGGGGACAATAAGCTCGCGACCATTCAGCATGCCAATGGAAGCACTGTAAAATGTCTGTGGAAGGCGATGTCATGGTTGGTGATGAGAGCAACGATAGAGCCAGGAAACAGTGAACGATGCAGAGCTTGCAGCACTTGACTGGCAACCTGCCCTCAGACCGAGTGACGATGGGCTGTGGATCCAGTTTAGAAGAGAGCTGGAGTATTCGGTTTGTATAGCTGATCCAAGCTAATGGACCAGCTGACACAGAAATCGGCAGTGAGATCGAGGACGACATGCAGGTCAACTTCAAGACTGCCAAGAGTCTCAAGGGCGACTCCATCATGGCAGAGGAAATCCGACAAGACTCTGTTGATGGAAGAAAAAGTTTCATAACGAACGGCAGTGGATAAGATGGCATCGGCACCACCACTAGTAAAATTGCGCAGAGGGCTGCCAAGCGAAATCTGTTTTCGGACAAGTGCTACACAAGTGCTAGAAGACCTCTGGGCACAAGGGTGCGATCTGGCCTGAGAGAACACGGGATGGAAGGTGGGACCAAGACAGCTACAGTGACAGCCAGAGCAAGTGGCACCACTAGCGCACTGCTGATGCGGATGAAGATGGAACAAGCAAGGAGGAGAGCAGAGAAAACTCTCCTCCTACAAAAAGCACTGTACATGCAAAGCACTGTACACCCACGCCTCACTGCTGGACCTCACGAGCAACCTGCTCTCGGTCAGCGTCGTGGTCCAGAGGCGACGAGTTTCAATTCGGTCGCAAGGAATGCACGATTCGCGCTTCTACTGGGCAGATTTTGACTGTTGCCCAGCGGATGAACGGTGAGTACATACAAGATTGCGGCAGACAGAGAAGAAAATTGCCACTGAGCATTCATTCGTCTTCTGTGCATACGCGAGACCGCTGAAGCAAGGGAACGACGAACGGCCAAAGAAGCGTCTGAGAGCACAAGGCAGACGATGCGTTGGGAGCGAGCGAGGAGGCGCTGGTTCTCGTGTCTGCTCGGGTTGAACGCGTCGCTTCGGGCGAGCATGCTTTGTCTGCAGCAGGAGTGCGACAAGGTGGACGCGATGCAGCAGGAGATGACTGAGCTGGACGCGCTCGAGGAGGTCACAAGTCGAGTCGCTGGCGCTCGAGGCGGAGCTGAGCTGTCGTCGACAGCAGCGGATCTCAGGGGAGTGGGAGCGGAAGTGCGTCGAGATCAACGTGCTCATTACAAGAACGCAAAATCAACCGACGAACAGCGGCGACGATGATCAACGATAATGGCGTCAATGCCACTGGCTTGGAACGACAGTCTCATTCTCTGCAAAGGGAACTGGGTTGGATCACGGTGCCCCCTTCCAATTGCGCGCACTTTACGCGCCTCAGACAGGAGAGACTCTTCTAGATAGGGTTACTTGAATTGGCACTGCTAAAGAAATCCAGGAAGGCTACACGTCCAATCCGTTCCGAAGCACAGAAATTCGAATGAAAGGCAACAAATTCAAATAGAGTGCTTTTTGAAGCGAGCTTGTTGTTAGTTTTTTTTGGAGGTTTGAGCCCGAAGTCTCAGGTGAGAGGGAGACCGAATAGGTCCTTGGTTACCTCTGCCTACAAGACCGATTGTCTCAATGAGAACTACGATCAAGGGCCACAGTTTTGGCGTTAGCCCCTTGCCCAAGGGGGTTACTGTTTTCTGGCAGTTTTGCCACGCTAAGGATTGAACTCTGCACCTTGCCGTTTGGAGCCAACGCCTTATCCCAACTGCGCAAACAGCCGCTAGTAGGAAAAAATTGAATGTTATAACGTGCAAAACGTGATATGTTTTGTTGAAAAGCATCGAGTAAGTTTGTTTGCGTTGAAATAAACTCGCCGATCACTGATTGCTACAAAAAATTGAAAGTTGGGCTCTCCTAGACGCTGATTACGAATGTGCTTCGAATTTATACAAAAAAAAACAACAATAAAGACAACGTATGTAAGTACATCAGCCAAGCGGAATTGTGCGTGAAATAAATCGAATACTGTGTTGCCTATACTGCGTAATTTCAAAATTTGTTATGTCCAATATCGCAAAACCGCTGATATTAAAGTTGAGTTTTTCGTGATATTCTGCTAGTGATATGTCACATCGAAGTATAAACCAACTGGTGTACTTTTGCTTCGCCAGCGATTGGCTCTACATTATGACGAGTGTGAGCAACAGCTCTCTAGGAATGCCCTTTGGTTCACCAGATGCAATGGCACTCTGCCGGATCCATGTACATACATACGTCTCCAATTCTTCTTCTTTCTCTGCCACGAGGAGAGGCGTCTCATTCAGGCTACGGGTGAAGCGAAGCGAAGCGTGCTGCACTGTGTTTGAGCGTACAAGGTTGTAGTCGGAATCGGAGCGAAACGCTGCTGGGGTCAGATGAAAAGTGGGTTGTAGTCATAAGTAAACTCGGGGAAAGACCAACGCTATGTTACAAAGGCACGGTAAAACAGCAGCGCACATGGACGGCTCGGCTCGCGAATGCGGCGAGAATATAGGCAATCAGGCAAGCGTCTTAAAAAGCTTTGACTTAAAAGCAAGAGCAGACCTGAAAGAAAACGAGAGCAAACTAACCTTTACTTCGCGCGCAGTGCTCTGCAGAAGTGCCGTTGGTGCATTTGCAGGATTGCGTCTCACTGTCGCAGTACTCGATGGATAGGCACTCCTCATTGCTTGTGCAATCTTCCACGCCCGGCAGAAGTAGCGCTGAAAATCTTCTTCGTTCTGCGGTGGCACAATCCTGATTTAAGTTGGGGAAGGAAAGGAACGCAACCCACCAATCGTCAGCAAGCCGACGGCCGCGAGCGCCACAACCTTCTGCATGGCGATGCGTTTCTTTCGCCAGGATGGGGTTCTTTCCCTAGTCGACCATGTTTTCGACTAGGAGTTTTCCTCTCCGCAAAAGGGAGACGCGCACGCGAATGGCCGAGACGCGCCGCGGTCGCTATCCGAGAGGCAGCGCGTCCTTGGTGTCGCCACAGGAACGTCCTTTTAACGAGACGCCGAAAACAGACCACCCAGCTCCTCTACTCCTGCCCACCTGCGCCGGCCCAAAAGTCGTCAAATGTTGGCCGATGCTCATTTGTTATTCTGCCAACTGGCGCAATCATTGATTTGAACGGCCCGCGGTGGACAAGTGGCCAAACGCTTCACTAGCGGCCTAACTGTACGGTAGAGCGCGCGTTTAAGCGACTACAGTGTTTGGCTACAACCTTCTCTGTGGGCAACGAAGCCAGAAGGAACGACTGAGCCGACTGAGCCGACGACGCCGAATGCACCCTCATCAGCAACCGAACCGTCATCCACGAAGTCCACAAGAACTGGGATGAGGGCGGGACAAAGCATCAGCCATACCACCACAATGGCAATGAGATCGACTGTGGACGAAGTCACCGATCAGAGTGCCAGCCTGCTCGAGTTGCGGCTAGATGAGGAGGAATGCACAGGGGTGGAATGCATTCTCGACTGGACGCATTTGCAGATGAATAACTTGACAAACTGGGGCGGTGGGAAAGTCCAAGAAAAGTATGCTGCTGTCATTCTGCTGAACTCGCTGCCTCCATCGTTCCTCGTGCTCACAACGGCGCTCAGGCTGATGGGGACTTGATGCTTTCGGCGTTGCGACAGGCGCTGACAATGGATGGCCAGAAGCAGTGCACAAGCAAAGACAGTACCAAACAGTCAGCCCGACGGAGCAACAGCTGGCGCACTGAAGGCAAAGGCTACAGAGACAGTGGGAGTGTCGACCGCTTCAGAGGACAACGCTACCTACAACAGCGACAGGTGACTTGGCACAGGGTGTGGGGCGCGACTGTTCAGAGCAGCGTGGAGCAAGAAACATCAGCAGCGGAAGTACCGTTTAAAGGTGTCATCCCATCGCCCATGCTGCAGACGATGTCATCGAGTAGCAGTTTCTTCCAGTGGTCAAAGAACAGAGCTCCAAAGGAAATGCAGAGTTGGATTGTCAACTGCGGGTCAAGTCGACAGATGAAGTAGGGGACAATAAGCTCGCGACCATTCAGCATGCCAATGGAAGCACTGTAAAATGTCTGTGGAAGGCGATGTCATGGTTGGTGATGAGAGCAACGATAGAGCCAGGAAACAGTGAACGATGCAGAGCTTGCAGCACTTGACTGGCAACCTGCCCTCAGACCGAGTGACGATGGGCTGTGGATCCAGTTTAGAAGAGAGCTGGAGTATTCGGTTTGTATAGCTGATCCAAGCTAATGGACCAGCTGACAAAAATCGGCAGTGAGATCGAGGACGACATGCAGGTCAACTTCAAGACTGCCAAGAGGCTCAAGGGCGACTCCATCACGCCAGAGGAAATCCGACAGACTCTGTTGATGGAGGACAAAAGTTACAGAATGAACGGCAGTGGATAAGATGGCATCAACCACTAGTAAGATTGCGCAGAGGGCTGCCAAGCGAAATCTGTTTTCAGACAAGTGCTACACATGTGCTAGAAGATCTCTGGGCACAAGGGTGCAATCTGGCCTGAGAGAACACGGGATGGAAGGTGGGACCAAGACAGCTATGTACAGTGACAGCCAGAGCAAGTGTGCACCACTAGCGCACTGCTGATGCGGATGAAGATGGAACAAGCAAGGAGGAGAGCAGAGAAAACTCTCCTCCTACAAAAAGCACTGTACATACATGTAAAGCACTGTACACCCACGCCTCACTGCTGGACCTCATGAGCAACCTGCTCTCGGTCAGCGCCGCGGTCCAGAGGCGACGATTTTCAATTCGGTCGCAAGGAATGCACGATTCGCGCTTCTACTGGGCAGATTTTGACTGTTGCCCAGCGGATGAACGGTGAGTACATACAAGATTGCGGCAGACAGAGAAGAAAATTGCCACTGAGCATTCATTCGTCGGCTGTGCATACGCGAGACCGCTGAAGCAAGGGAACGACGAACGGCCAAAGAAACGCCTGAGAGCACAAGGCAGACGATGCGTTGGCAGCGAGCGAGGAGGCGCTGGTTCTCAGGCGGGCAAGCTTTGTCTGCACCATGAGTGCGAGAAGGTGGACGCGATGCAGCAGGAGATGACTGAGCTGGACGCGCTCGAGGAGGCCACAAGTCGAGTCGCTGGCGCTCGAGACCGAGTTGAGCGGTCGTCGACAGCAGCGTATATCATTGGAGTGGGAGCGGAAGTGCGTCGAGATCAACGTGCTCACTACAAGAACGCAAAATCGGCAGACGAACAGCGGCGACGATGATCAACGACGATGGCGTCAACACCACTGGCTTGGAATGACAGTCTCATTCTCTGCAAAGGGAACTGGGTTGGATCACGTTGCCCCCTTCCAATTGCACGCACTTTACGCGCCTTAGACAAGAGAGACTGTTCCAGATACATAGGGTTCCTTGAATTGGTACTGCTAAAAAAAAATCCAGGAAGTCTACACGTCCAATCCGTGCCAAAGCACAGAAATTCGAATTCGAATTCACAGAAAGGCAACAAATTCAAATGACGTGGTTTTTGAAGCGAGCTTGTTGTTAGTTTTTTTTGGAGGTTTGAGACGGAAGTCTCAGGCGAGAGGGAGACCGAATACCTTAGACCCTATAATTAGCCCCCCTATAATTAGCCCCTCCCCTATAATTATACACCCTCCTAAGACCACTTTGAGTTTATTAGCCCCTCCCCCTTATAATTACACCCCCTCCCTAAATGGACCATCGTCTGAAAGGCAAAATTTTCTGTGTCTGGGTGTATGTATGGTCGCGTATGTGTATGTGTGTACGTGTATGTGCATGTGATACTGAGTGAGAGTGTGCTAGAGTGTACCAACGTGTGTGCGCAGCATCTTTTTCCCTTAAAAATCGCCTCCACGGGCCTTTTCGCCCACAAACCTTCCCACACATCGACACTTCCAGTTTATAAGCCCCCCCCTATAATTAGCCCCCCCCCCTATAATTATACACCCTCCTAGAGCTCGAACGAAAAAATTGGCCCCCAGGGGGCTAATTATAGGGTTTACGGTAGGTTCTTGGTTACCTCTGCCTACAAGACCGATTGTCTCAATGAGAACTACGATCAAGGGGCACAGTTTTGGCGTTAGCCCCTTGCCCAAGGAAGTTACTGTGTTCTGGCAGTCTTGCCAAGCTGAGGATTGAACTCTGCACCTTGCCGTTTGGAGCCAACGCCTTAGCCCAACTGCGCAAACAGCCGCTGGTTGAAAAAATTGAATGTGATAACGTAAAAAACGTGATATGTTTTGTTGAAAAGCATCGAATAAGTTTGTTTGCGTTGAAAGAAACTCGCCGATCGTGGATTTCTACCAAAATTTGAAAGTTGTGCTCCCTTGGACGCTGATTACGAATCTGTACTTCGAATTTATAAAAAACAACAATAAAGACAACGTAACTACATCAAACAAGCGCAATTGTACGTGAAATTAATCGAAATACTGTGTTGCCTATACTGCATAATTTCACAATTGGTCATGTCCACTATTGCAAAACCGCTGATACTGGTATTCAAAGTTGAGTTTTTCGTGATATTCTGCTAGTGATATGTCATATGGAAGTATAAACCAACTGGTTACCTTTACTTCGCCAGCGATTGGCTCTACATTATGACGAGTGCGAGTATCAGCTCTCTAGAAATGCCTTTTGCTTCACCAGATGCAATGGCACTCTGTCGGATCTATGTACATACGTCTCCGATTCTTCTTCTTTCTCTGCCACGAGGAGAGGCGTCTCGTTCAGGCTACGGGTGAAGCTAAGCGAAGCGCGCTGCACTGTGTTTGAGTACACGGTCGTAGTCGGAATCGGAGCGAAACGCTGTCGGAGTCTGATGAAAAGTGGGTCGAGAAAAAAGCGAGAATATAATCAGGAAAGCGTCTTAAAAGCTTTGAGTGAAAAGCAAGAAGAGGCAGACCTGAAAAAAAACGAGAGCAAACTAACCTTTACTTTGCACGCACTGCTCTGCAGAAGTGCCGTTGGTGCATTTGCAGGATTGCGTCTCACTGTCGCAGTACTCGATGGTTAGGCACTCCTCCTTGCTTGTGCAATCTTCCACGCCCGGCAAAAGTAGCGCTGAAAATCTTCTTCCTTCTGCGGTGGAACAATCCTGATTTAAGTTGGGGAAGGAAAGGAACGCAACCCACCAATCGTCAGCAAGCCGACGGCCGCGAGCGCCACAACCTTCTGCATGGCGATGCGTTTCTTTCCCCAGGATGAGGTACTTTCCCTAGTTGACCATGTTTTTGACTAGGAGTTTTCCTCTCCGCAAAAGGGAGACGCGCACGCGAATGGCCGAGACGCGCCGCGGTCGCTATCCGAGAGGCAGCGCGTCCTTGGTGTCGCCACAGGAACGTCCTTTTAACGAGACGCCGAAAGCAGACTACCCAGCTCCTCTACTCCTGCCCACCTGCGCCAGCCCAAAAGTCGTCAAATGTCGGCTGGTGCTCATTTGTTATTCTGCCAACTGTTGCAATCATTGATTTGAACCGCGCGCGCTTGACAAGCGGCCAAACGCTTCACTAGGGGCCTAACTGTACGGTAGAGCGCGGGTTTAAGCGACTACAGTGTTTGACTACAGCCTTGTCTGTGGGCAATGAAGCCAGAAGGAACGACTGAGCCAACTGAGCCGACAACGCCGAAAGCACCCTCGTCAGCAACTGAAGCGTCATCCACGAAGTCCACTAGAACTGGGATGAAGGCGGGACAAAGCATCAGCCCACCCATGGCCAGAAGCAGTGCGCAAGCGAAGACAGGACCAAACAGTCAGCCCGATGGAGCAACAGCTGGAGCACTGAAGGCAGAGGCTACAGAGACAGTGGGAGAGTCAACCGCTTCAGAGGACGATGCTCACTACAACTGCGACAGGTGACTTGGCACAGGGTGTGGGGTGCGACTGTTCAGAGCGGCATGGAGCAAGAAACATCAGCAGAGGAAGTACCATTTAAAGGTGTCATCACAGGCTGCGATTCACAGCGCCCATACTGCAGACGATGTCATCGAGTAGCAGTTCTTCCAGTGGTAAAAGAACAGAGCTCCAAAAGAAATGCAGAGTTTGTTTGTCAGCTGTGGGTCAAGTCGACAGATGAAGAAGGGGACAATAAGCTCGCGACCATTCAGCATGCCAATGGAAGCACTGTAAATCTCTACAGAAAGCGAGACCGAGTGACGATGGGCTGTGGATCCAGTTTAGAAGAGAGCTGGAGTATTCGGTTTGTATAGCTGATCCAAGCTAATGGACCAGCTGATAAAAATCGGCAGTGAGATCGAGGACGACATGCAGGTCAACTTCAAGACTGCCAAGAGGCTCAAGGGCGACTCCATCACGCCAGAGGAAATCCGACAGACTCTGTTGATGGAGGACAAAAGTTACAGAATGAACGGCAGTGGATAAGATGGCATCAACCACTAGTAAGATTGCGCAGAGGGCTGCCAAGCGAAATCTGTTTTCAGACAAGTGCTACACATGTGCTAGAAGATCTCTGGGCACAAGGGTGCAATCTGGCCTGAGAGAACACGGGATGGAAGGTGGGACCAAGACAGCTATGTACAGTGACAGCCAGAGCAAGTGTGCACCACTAGCGCACTGCTGATGCGGATGAAGATGGAACAAGCAAGGAGGAGAGCAGAGAAAACTCTCCTCCTACAAAAAGCACTGTACATACATGTAAAGCACTGTACACCCACGCCTCACTGCTGGACCTCACGAGCAACCTGCTCTCGGTCAGCGTCGTGGTCCAGAGGCGACGAGTTTCAATTCGGTCGCAAGGAATGCACGATTCGCGCTTCTACTGGGCAGATTTTGACTGTTGCCCAGCGGATGAACGGTGAGTACATACAAGATTGCGGCAGACAGAGAAGAAAATTGCCACTGAGCATTCATTCGTCTTCTGTGCATACGCGAGACCGCTGAAGCAAGGGAACGACGAACGGCCAAAGAAGCGTCTGAGAGCACAAGGCAGACGATGCGTTGGGAGCGAGCGAGGAGGCGCTGGTTCTCGTGTCTGCTCGGGTTGAACGCGTCGCTTCGGGCGAGCATGCTTTGTCTGCAGCAGGAGTGCGACAAGGTGGACGCGATGCAGCAGGAGATGACTGAGCTGGACGCGCTCGAGGAGGCCACAAGTCGAGTCGCTGGCGCTCGAGGCGGAGCTGAGCTGTCGTCGACAGCAGCGGATCTCAGGGGAGTGGGAGCGGAAGTGCGTCGAGATCAACGTGCTCATTACAAGAACGCAAAATCAACCGACGAACAGCGGCGACGATGATCAACGATAATGGCGTCAATGCCACTGGCTTGGAACGACAGTCTCATTCTCTGCAAAGGGAACTGGGTTGGATCACGGTGCCCCCTTCCAATTGCGCGCACTTTACGCGCCTCAGACAGGAGAGACTCTTCTAGATAGGGTTACTTGAATTGGCACTGCTAAAGAAATCCAGGAAGGCTACACGTCCAATCCGTTCCGAAGCACAGAAATTCGAATGAAAGGCAACAAATTCAAATGGAGTGCTTTTTGAAGCGAGCTTGTTGTTAGTTTTTTTGGAGGTTTGAGCCCGAAGTCTCAGGTGAGAGGGAGACCGAATAGGTCCTTGGTTACCTCTGCCTACAAGACCGATTGTCTCAATGAGAACTACGATCAAGGGCCACAGTTTTGGCGTTAGCCCCTTGCCCAAGGAAGTTACTGTGTTCTGGCAGTCTTGCCAAGCTGAGGATTGAACTCTGCACCTTGCCGTTTGGAGCCAACGCCTTAGCCCAACTGCGCAAACAGCCGCTAGTAGAAAATAATTGAATGTGATAACGCGAAAAACGAGATATGTATTTGTTGAAAAGCATCGAATAAGTTTGTTTGCGTTGAAAGAAACTCGCCGATCGCGGATTGCTACAAAAATTTGAAAGTTGGGCTCCCTTGGATGCTGATATCGAATCTGTGCTTCGGATTTATAAAAAAAAACAACAATAAAGACAACGTAAGCACATCAGACAAGCGCAATTGTGCGTGAAATAAATCAAAATACTGCGTTGCCTATACTTCGTAATTTCAAAATTTATCATGTCCAATATCGCAAAACCGCTGATATTCAAAGTTGAGTTTTTCGTGATATTCTGCTAGTGATATGTCATATCGAAGTATAAACCAACTGGTGCCTTTACTTCGAGTGCGATTGGCTCTACACTATGACGAGTGTGAGCAACAGCTCTCTAGGAATGCCCTTCGCTTCACCAGATGCTATGGCACTCTGCCGGATCTATGTACATACATACGTCTCCAATTCTTCTTCTTTCTCTGCCACGAGGAGGGCCGTCTCAGTCAGGCTATGGTTGAAGCGAAGCGAAGCGTGCTGCACTGTGTTGGAGCGTACAAGGTGGTAGTCGGAATCGGAGCGAAACACTGTCGGAGTTTGATGAAAAGTGGGCAAACTCGGGGAAAGAGCAATGCTATGGTACAAAGGCACGGTACAACAGCAGCGCACATGGACGGCTCGGCTCGCGAGCGCGGCGAATATAATCAGGAAATATCTTAAAAGCTTTGACTTACAAGCAAGAAGAGGCAGACCTGAAAAAAGCGAGAGTAAACTAACCTTTACTTTGCGCGCACTGCTCTGCAGAAGTGCCATTGGTGCATTTGCAGGATTGCGTCTCACTGTCGCAGTACTCGATGGTTAGGCACTCCTCGTTGCTTGTGCAATCTTCCACGCCCGGCAAAAGTAGCGCTGAAAATCTTCTTCCTGTTGCGGTGGCACAACCCTGATTTAAGTTGGGGAAGGAAAGGAACGCAACCCACCAATCGTCAGCAAGCCGACGGCCGCGAGCGCCACAACCTTCTGCATGGCGATGCGTTTCTTTCGCCAGGATGGGGTTCTTTCCCTAGTCGACCATGTTTTCGACTAGGAGTTTTCCTCTCCGCAAAAGGGAGACGCGCACGCGAATGACCGAGACGCGCCGCGGTCGCTATCCGAGAGGCAGCGCGTCCTTGGTGTCGCCACAGGAACGTCCTTTTAACGAGACGCCGAAAACAGACCACCCAGCTCCTCTACTCCTGCCCACCTGCGCCGGCCCAAAAGTCGTCAAATGTTGGCCGATGCTCATTTGTTATTCTGCCAACTGGCGCAATCATTGATTTGAACGGCGCGCGCTTGACAAGCGGCCAAACGCTTGATTAGGGGACTAACTGTACGGTAGAGCGCGGGTTTAAGCGACTACAGTGTTTAGCTACAGCCTTGTCTGTCGGCTACGAAGCCAGAAGGAACGACTGAGCCGACTGAGCTGACGACGCAGAAGCACCCTCGTCAGCAACCAAAGCATCATCTACGAAGTCCACTAGAACTGGGATGAAAGCGGGACAAAGCATCAGCCATAATACCACCTTAACGACTGCGGCTGAAGTCACTGCCCAGAGTGCCAGCCTGCTCGTGTTCGGCTAGATGAGGAGGAATGCACAGGGGTGGAATGCACTCTCGACTGGACGCATTTGCTGATGAATAACTTGACAAACTGAGGCGGTGGGAAAGTCCAAGAAAAGTATGCTGCTGTCATTCTGCTGAACTCGCGGCGTCCATCGTTCATCGTGCTCACAACAGCGCTCAGGCTGATGGGGACTTGATGCTTCAGGTGGTGCGACAGGCGCTGACAACGGATGGTCAGAAGCAGTGCGCAAGCGAAGCCAGGACCAAACAGTCAGCCCGAAAAAGCAGCGGCTGGCGCACTGAAGGCAGAAGCTACAGAGACAGTGGGAGTGTGAACCGCTTCAGAGGACGATGCTACCTACAACTGCGACAGGTGACTTGGCACAGGGTGCGGGGTGCGACTGTTCAGAGCGGCATGGAGCAAGAAACATCAGCAGAGGAAGTACCATTTACAAGTGTCAGCACAGCGCCCATGCTGCTGCAGTAGAGTTGGGAAAAATACGTTTTGACCTTGGACCGACGTATTTTTTTAAAAAAATACGGTATTTTTTTAAAAAAATACGTATCTTTTGTATTTTTTAGAGTACATATGTACATGTACCATGCATCATAGTAAGCCATCAGCGACCTGTCCACAGCTTAGAGATCGGTACGTAAAGTAGGTCGAACGCTGTAAAACTGCGCAAGCACGCACGTGGACGTGTAGGGGTGTATTGTATGTGTGTGTGCGTACCGCAGCGTACGTGTGTGTGTGTGTGGGTGAGTGGGTCGTAAGCGGAGTAATGCGCGACCAGGAGATTTTGGCGTCCAACAAAGTCAGCAATGGAGGCACGCAGCAAACAAAGAACGCGACGCTGAGATTGAGGGCGCGTAGAGGAGCTAGCAATAGCATAAAATCTAGCTGAACCGATTGTTGGGTCTGCTTCTGCTGCGTTCGAAACCTACCGTATGTGAAATCTAAGCGTTGGAAGAATATGTGATGTAAAACAAATCGTCTTGTGGCAAGTCTACCCACCCACACAAGTCACATATGCTCTCCAATTTAGGGTACATTGATTAATGACAACAAATGTTTTATTATATACCAGGTTGACCCAACAAAATACAGGCTTACGACTGCGATTTACGCCTATGACCTTACGATTACGACTACGACCGTACTTTTTTAAAATAAGATACAGGCGGCGATGTATTTTTTTAAAAAAATACGTGTATTTTTTTGAAAAAATACGTTTGAAAAAATACGCGCCCAACTCTATGCTGCAGACGATGGCATCGAAACACAGTTTCTTCAGTGGCCAGGGAACGGAGCTCCAAAAGAAATGCAGAGTTGCATTGTCAACTGCGGGTCAAGTCAACAGATGAAGAAGGGGACAAGAAGCTTGAGACCGTTCAGCATGCCAATGGAAGAACTGTAAAATCTCTGCGGAAGGCGATATCATGGTTGATGATGAGAGCAGCGACAGAGCAAGGAAACAGCGGACGATGCAGAGCTTGCAGCAATTGACTGGCAAGTGGCAACCTGCCCTCAGACCGAGTGACGATGGGCTGTGGATCCAGTTTGGAAGAGAGCTGCAGTACTCGATTTTGTAGACGCATGAAGGTGGTTTGTACTACTGAACGTCAGTTTTGAGGAGTCCATCGGTTGAGAATCTGAAAGCTGTACAGAATCCCTGCAACGATTTAGTGGCCCACTTAGGTATGTATGTAGTACGTAGTACGTACTCTGTCGCACTGACATAGTTCGTTCGTCTAGCATTTAGTGTTGTACAAAAGGTGCTGTGCTCAAGAGGTTATGGGCCCAGTTGCGCTGTGTTTGCGCAGTTGAACCAATAACTTGAACCAAGATTTTGTCTGTCAATTTCGTGCACAAGGCTAGACCATCGACTCAGAGTGATGAGGACGCAACAGCGATGACCGACTGGAAGGTCACACTGTCCAAGCCCTTGAGGTCCAACTGTGTGCAGTGGAAGGCACCCGTTGCGTTGGACGCTCAAGCCCAAGAAATTGTGGCGCACAGTGGACAGGACGGAGACGGCACCAGCATGATAAAGCGCTTTCTGTCAAACGTCGCACTCGCCTGCTGGCCCACATCCTCCTCTTCCATGCCCACAAGTTCTCCGACTAGGGCATCGCCCCACCGGATAGCGCCGTCATAGGAAACGCCGCCCTGTGAGTCGCCGCGTGCGTGCGTGCGTGTCGGTAGTGCTGTAGACCCCTTCAACCACTCCTTCAGCGTTGACGACTTCGAGGAGCAGGCAGAGGAGGAGGCGGAGACGGACGTGGAGCGGACCGTGGCCCAGCCAGCACGTCTGCGAGCACATCGTCAGCTCTGTCGCTGTCCATGAAGTGAGACCTTCTCCATTGACGCACCAAGTGGCTAGGGTGTTTTGCCGAGCCCCCCCCCCCCAAGATGGAGTGGCTGAGAAAGGGGTTGGCGGTCGTTCAGGCAAGTCGATGCTTCTGAACTCCATCGTTAGAGACGTCGCCATGGCCTGATGGCGCACTTGGCCTTGATCTCCCCACATAGTCGGTGCTGGACGAGCAGAGCCTCTACACCATCTCCATGCAATTCGAATTTATCCGTTTGTGTGGCGTGTGCATGAGTGCATATGTTTGTTCAAAATATTGAGGGTTCCCAGTAGCACACGATTTATTGCACCCCCCAACTATTGTTTAATTTGTTGCATTAATGAATTTACCCACTGCAGCAAAGAACCAATCCCCCTAATCTGTTGCTTCTGCTCTAATCTGCTAATTTTCTCGCATTGCATTTGAATTATAAAAGATTTTGAATTCTATTTGTACTTTATAGTAATACTGCATTGTCTGTTGACTGTTCTCTGTTTCTTAATGGATGAGAAATGGTGCCTGATGTTGTTCCCTGTGGATAAATGAGTAAGAAAAAAACCTACTTGCTTTTATTAAAGTTCCAAACGGTGAACGGTATCGCTTACTTACAAACCGTTGGGATATGGTGGCATACAGTATTCCACAATTTGAAGAACGCTCAGCTACTCGCGTGTTAAAAAAACCTTTGTCTTTGCTTGATTCTTATCGGATTGAAACGTACTCTTAGCGTGTTGATATGTGTAGGGTCGCTGCTGCGGCCGCCGGAGCGCGTCGTCATCGGCGGGGAGTCCTTCAACGCCTGGGATGTAGAGGCCGACGGCAACTGTTTCTTCCGCACGTTGTCGCTCGCCCTCTACGGCAGCGAACGCCACCACGAGCAGGTCAGGCGTCGTCGTCGTCGCGCGCCCTTGGCGCAGCTCGTGGACGAGATGATGGTGGCGTCGTGTAGGTGCGCGGCCGCGTCATCGACCACCTGACGACGCGCTGGGACCAGTTGTTCGGACACGTCCGCATCGGGGTCCTCAACGACATCCTGGGCTACTACACCATGCCCCAGGGCCTCTCGGATGCGCAGCGCTTCTGTGAGTCCTGCGCATGCGTGCGTGCGTGACGGCGATGGAATTGGGGCTCGTTGCAGCGTTTGCCATGTGGAGAATGCGCCAGCCGGGCTCGTGGGCGGGCGAGGAGGCTCTGATGGCGGCGAGCGACCTCTTCCGCCTCAACCTCAAGGTCGTCAACGCCGAGAGCGGCTACGTGCACGCGCACACGACCCACGCCGCCACTTTGGTCGTGCGCCTGCTCTTCCTGCGCAGCAACCACTACAAGTTGCTCGTGCCATCGGTCCGTCGCCACGTTTTCCGCCTCCTTTCGTCTGAACTTGGGTCCGCAATGCGCTGCTCTCTTAGAGTGGCGAGGAGGAGGAGGAAGAGTTTCCGACCCTGCTATCGACAGTCGCGCCCGTCACTGTCAAGCAGGTCCAGGCGGTCGGCATCGTCGCTCCCGTTCCGGCGGCCACCGCTCTCGACGTCGAGCAGCAGCAGGAGGAGGAGGAGGTGGTGGCCATCTGCAGCGCCGAGTTGGAGACCACCCACCCCAAGCGGCACAACAACGGAAGCAGGGTGGCAAGGCGCCGAAGACGTCGAGAGAGCGAAAGATGCACAGCAGGAAGAAGCAGAAACAGGTCAGGTTTTCAGTTTGCATTGGAAGTGGTGAATTAATGTGATATAGGAGGTAGAGGAGGCTTCGAGTGTCAAGAAGCTGAAAGAAGCGGACGTGGTGTCTACAGAGGCAGAGCAGAGCGGTGGCCAGATGGGCGAAACTCAGAGCTCCGATCGCCAGCAAAAAGTCGCCGAAGAGAACCGCAACTGTGTCAGGAAGTGGCGCAAGATGCAGTCTCAGCAAGGGCGGCTCTACAAAGGTTGTTTTGGGAGTGTTTGCCAAAGCGTAAATGCGGTAATTCTGCCATTGCCTCTTCAGGATTTGCGGTCTATGGCCAGGACGTGGAACGACCCTCCCTGTGCGCCAGCCTCCAGGCGAGCGGAGCCGGCTACCATTTATGGCTGCCGGACCGTGGGCTAAAAATTGCCACAGCGGGAGGGGGCTAGCCCCTAATGGCGCACACCCCATTGCAATGGAATGACAACCAACGCTGATGGCCCTCAGTACCCAGTACTGAGGGTGCGAAAATCACTGGGGACCCAGCCGGCGCGCCTCGTCTCGACGTTGTCGGTCGTCAGGCTACGAGCGAAACCTCTGGGCTCGCGCTGGTCCCGCCCGCCCAGGGGACACCATCAGGGCCGCCTGCCGCTCAAACTGGAGCAATCACCGTTCTGCAGCTCAACGCCCACCACTCAAAGGCGTCGACTGCTGCAGTCCGCCACGCGCTGAACAAGCGTCAATACAACCTTGTCTGCTTGCAGGAACCGTACCAACGGAACGGGCGACTCGCGGGCCTGAAAGACGGCGGCTTTCGCACGTTCTACCACTCCTCACCCAATACTGTCCCTCGTTCAGCGCTTCTAGTGTCGAACGACGTGGACGCCATTCAGCTGCCGCAATTCTGCGACGCCGACACCACAGCAGCCTCTGTTTCGGTGACGTTGCAAAACGTCTCTACCGAAATTCTGTTTGCTTCTGTATACGTGGGGCAGAATGTGGCGCCGCCCTCGTCAATGCTGCGCCATCTAACGGAGTTTGCTAATTCCAGGGAGATGCCCCTCGTGATCGCGATGGACAGCAATGCCCACCACACCCACTGGGGCTGCCCTACGAGCGACCGGCGCGGACACCAGTTCATGGAGTTCGCCGCCGGCTACGACCTCAATGTCGTGAACGCTGGCAGTGAGCCAACGTTCCACGGCATTCGAGGCTCCTCCATCATTGATCTCACTCTTGTGTCGCGCGCCTTTCAGCCCATGATTCAGGACTGGAAGGTCTCCGACCAGGAGTTCTTCTCCGACCATGCGGCGATCACCTTCCAGTTCGCTGTGAAGCAGCCGCAGGTCTCACCACGACGGAACCCCAGGGCGACGAACTGGGACGCCTACCGCCGATCTCTGGAGACACTCCTGCCACCAGAACGGCTGACAACCACCAATTTCGAACTTGACGCTGTTGCGTCCAGTGTCGAAAAGGCTATCATTTCAGCTTACGAGCGGTCGAACCGACCGCACCCACCAAGGCGAGGCAAGTACGCCCCCTACTGGACCGCTGAACTGACGCAGCTGAGACGACGCTCCAAGCGCTGCTACACCTACTGGCGACGGTCCAAGACACTGGAGCACTACCATGCCTTCTCCGACGCCAGGCGCGCCTTCACGATTGCGCTGCGCCATGCACGCCGCCAATCGTGGGCCGCGTTCTGTGCGAAGGTCGAAAGCGGCCGCCCTATCGCCCGCGTTGCGAAAATTCTAGACGCTGGGCAGAGCCAGCTGCCTTCACTAGGCAGCCTCAAAAAGCCAAACAACAGCCACGAGAGGAGAGACTCTGCAGTTCCTGCTCTCTGTCCACTTCCCCGACTCAACAAATGCTGCAGACGAGCCGCCGACTGGCCAGCCCATCCCATGGGCAGGTCAACGCCTGGCGCGTCGAACCGTCGACAGCATCGTCTCCCCCACGCGCGTACGCTGGGCCATCAACCAGTTCGGCGCCTACAAGGCAACGGGCCCCGATGGCGTGTTCCCAGCCCTGCTTCAGCAGGGCCTGGAACAACTCGTGCAGCCCCTGTGCCTCATTTACACCGCGTGCCTCCGTCTAGGTCACGTACCCACCGGCTGGCAGCTGTCGAAGGTGGTGTTCATCCCCAAGCCAGGCCGCGGCGACTACAGCGACCCCAAGTCGTTTCGACCAATCAGCCTCACATCGTTCCTGTTGAAAACACTGGAGCGACTGGTCGATCGATATATCCGGGACGACCTTCTCGTCAGGCACCCGATTCATCACCGACAGCACGCCTACTGCGCTGGGCGCTCTGTTGACACCGCCCTCCACGCAGTCGCTGGAGCTATCGAAACCGGTTTCAGCACCGGCGACTCTACAGCTGGCATCTTTCTCGACATTGCCGGCGCATTCGACATGGCCACCTTCCCATCAATTCTGAAGGCACTGCAAGCACGCGGTGTAGCAGCGCCGGTGGTCAGGTGGATCTCCTGCCTCCTCACCACTCGACAGGTCTCGGCCAGTCTAGGTGATGCTACCAGGAAGGTACAGGTGACGCGTGGCTGCCCACAGGGAGGGGTTTTGTCCCAACTACTGTGGACGCTCGTTGTCGACGACCTCCTCACCACCATGGCAAAGGACTCGTTCTTTGTTCAGGCTTATGCTGACGATGTCGTCATTCTGGTCCGAGGACGACATCTACCCACTGTGCGCGCACAGGCTCAAGACGCGCTTCTACGCGTCGACCGATGGTGCACTCTGAACGGACTCTCGGTCAACCCAGCGAAAACTGAGATGGTGCTCTTCACGAGGCGCCGCAAGTTTGACTGGGTCAACTGCTCGCTGCGCAACACCGACGTACCTCTCAGTCCATCTGCAAAGTACCTAGGCGTTGTGCTCGACAAAAAGCTGATGTGGAATGCTCATCTGACCCGTCAGCTAGAGAAAGCAACCAGGCTTCTCTTCGCTTGCCGCTCCATGACGGCGAGCCATTGGGGGCTGAAACCAAGAGTCATGCTCTGGCTCTACACTGCGATCATCCGACCCGTGCTGGCACATGGTGTTGTTGTCTGGTGGTCTCGTTTGCTTCAGGTGACGACCCAACGCCAGCTGGCACGACTACAGCGCCTGGCGCTGCTCTGCACCACAGGTGCCCTTCGTGGCACCCCAATGGCGGCGATGGGCGCCATTCTGGCGCTGCCCGCCCTCCACGACCACCTGCTGGGCGTGGCGATTGCACTGGGCAACGCCTACGCCTCGCCGGCCGCTGGACGGTACGCAAGCACAAAGGGCATGCCCAACTGTTACTCCGGTTTCAGCCTGAGCTGCCGCTGCTGCAAATGCCGAGCGACTACATGCCGCCCTCCTTCCACTTCAACTGCACCTACACAGTGGCAATCCCAACAAGGCAGCAGTGGGAGACAGCAGCCCCCGAGCTCCTCGCCACTAGCTCCGACCCTGCCGACATCCAATGCTATACTGACGGGTCCCGTCTAGGGATCCGCGGCACCGGCTCTGGATTTGTCACTGTCAACCGCAGCGACGCGCTGATGCGCTCTGGCGTGGTGCTCGACTCGTTCGCTACAGTGTTCCAGGCCGAATTGATAGCGATTGCCGAGGCTGCTCGCGAGGCAGCCCTCCTGCTGCCCCAGCGCCAGGTTCCTACCCGCTCAGTGACTTTCTACTCCGACAGCAGCTCAGCGCTGAAGGCGCTCACTGCACCCCGACTGACGTCCACCGTTGTGCGTGAGTGCCGTGACCGCCTGGACGCACTTGCACAGCGGTGCGCCGTTCACCTGACGTGGATCCCAGCTCACAGAGGGTTTCACTTCAACGAAATGGCGGACCAGACGGCGAAAGCTGCCGCCACACAAAGGTCTGCAACGCCCGCACCTGTGCTACCCGTATCCTTGCAGATGTTCAAGCGACACCTGCAAGACTGGGTGAAGGCGCGACATGCAGCGTCCTGGGCCTCCCAGCCTGACTGTCGGCAGGACGGGACCTCTTCCCCACTGTCTGCCCTCGACTTAGTCGACGGCTGATTCAGCTGCCGCAGCAACGGCTTCGTCTCCTTGTCGCTCTTCTCACAGGACATGGTACAGTGGCGCGCCATCTGCACCTCATGCGGCTGGCACCCTCTCCGCTCTGCCCCTACTGTCACACGGCTGAAGAGGACTCCTTTCACTTTCTAGCCGAGTGCCCCCACTGGGCGCGACAGCGCCTCCGTCTTCTCGGGGCACCCGTACTTGCCCTGGACGACCTCCGAAGGCTCAAGCCCACCATGCTTTTGCGCTTCGCTGAACGAACGAACAGATTTTGTTGATACTCGCGGCAGCGGCAGCGAGGGCGGCCTCGGCCCTCTTGCCGCCCACCGACAATACTGTGGCCTCTTTGGTCACTGCTACGGCGCCGACATGCAAGCACTCTTGCCCAGCCAAGCAAGCTGCCGTGGGTGGCGCGGCCAAACGGCCCCCACAACCCACGCAGCGGGCGAAGCTGACAGGCATTGGGCTCGCGGACAAGTGCAACTGACCAAAGGAAAGAGAGGGCCGAGGAGGAGGCCTCGCGGGAGAACGCCCTCGTGGCGTCCGCCGAGGCGCCGACCATGGCCGGCTCGATCCCTCCCACCGCGGAGCCCCACTTGGAGGACACGCAAGACGACGAGTTGGAGAAGTAGACGGGCCCCAAGGGGAACGCCTACTCACCATACACTACAACTAGGTGCGCATTGTCGCTGCGTATCTAGGGCGCTACCAGGCGTCGAGTAACCCTCGCCGCCTTTGCTTTACCTCCGCCCGGCACCAGTTGGTTCATCCCTGGTTGGCCGGGCGACCCCATTTTCGTTTCAGGCCGTTTGAGAGTATATAGCGCCAAGCGCGGACGCTCTCAGCCCCTGCGTCGTCTGCCGACTCGTCTGCAACCGTCGTCAGGGCCGGCCACAGAGAAGAAGAAGAAGAAGAAGAAGAAGAGTGGAACGACTGAACGCGACAGTGCCGCACAGCGCGGGGGCGCTCAAATATGGCTGTGAGCACTGCGGGGCGCTGCACTTCTTGGCGGAGCGCAAGGTCAGCTCGAGCGCCTCCCGGCCCGACTTCGGCCAGCGCTGCTGCAACGGAGGCGCCATCAACGTCGACCTCATCCCCGGTCTGCCGAGGCACCTCAGCGCCTTCTTCTCCAACCACCACCACAAGCTGTGGTTCAAGTGAGCGCCTCCCTAGCTTTGGCGGCGCAGAGCTGCCGGCCACCCAACTGTCTGTCTCGCTCTCTAGGAACCGGATTCCGCAGCTCAACAATGCATTTGCGTTCACGAGCACCATCGCCTCAGGCCGTCTCGACACCAAGCTGCCTGGCCGCGGCCCGCCCACCTACCGACTTCAAGGCCAGCTCGTCCACAAGTGAGTGTGAATGCGCTCTGCGCCGCGGCGGCTGCGTCTCTGAGAGGCACCCCCCCCCCGCTCCCGTTAAGAGTCGGAGCATGCAGCCTTTGGCCGGTCACACGCCCATCTTCCTGCAGCGCTACCTGCTCGACGTCTCCTGCCAAGTCGAGCTTCACCTCGAGAGCGTGGACAGGCACAAGATCCACGCCAAGCAAGTCGCCGAGCTGACCCAGTTCCTCAATGACTCCAACCCCTACGCCCAGCTCGCACACTCTGCTGGGGAGCTTCTCCGTCAACAACAGGCGGCGCAAGTCCAGGTGCATGCTCGTGCGATGTTGCGCAATGTGTGTTTGCGTGCGTGCGTTCGCGCCTGCGCATGTGTGCGTTCGTTCGTGTCTGCTCGCATGTGTGCATTATGCAGTGCGCGTGGGCGTTGCAGATGACGTTCTACACGAACGTGTGGCACACGTGTGTACACGTGTGTACACGCTCATGGACACGCACACGCACATGGACACGGACACGCGCACGCACGCACGCGCGCACGCACGCACGCACGCACGCACGCACGCACGCACGCACGCACGCACGCACGCACGCACGCACGCACGCACGCATGCGCGCACGCTCGCACGCATACGCATGCACATGGACATGGACACGTGCATGCATGCACGCACGCGCACGCTCGATCGCACGCACGCACCCATACACGCACACACACACGGACGCACCCACGCACGCACGCGCACTCATGCACGCACGCACACACACACATGGACACGGACACACGCAAGCACGCACGCACGCGCGCACGCACGCACGCACGCACGGACTCGCGAGTAGGCGCACGCACGCATGCGTGTGTATGTGTTAGCGTTTTAGTGGTGCGTTGTTAAAGTTTTTATTGGCGTTGAGCACTGATCGTCGACGCATTAAACGTAATAAATAAGGCTTAGGCTTTGCTTAAGTTTCGGACGCAGCGGACGCGGACGCAACAATATGTTTTGCCAAAAAAAGACGACGTAAGGAAGACACAAGCCCAAGCCCGCCGAAAACCGCCCGCCCATGGCGCGCTGAAATGGAATCGGAAGCGTCTAACCGCAATCCTAGCTTAGACCAGGTCCAAAGGCCTTGCGCCTGCAGATCAAGGTGCATGAACATATGTGAGCAAGCATGCAGATTACAAAAAAAAACAATTATTATTAGCTGACTCTGAAGGGCTGATCAAAACAATTAGCCGACTGCCTATATGGGATTTATGGTGTGTGGTGTGTCTGCTCAAGATGGTATAGTGCCTAATTTTTGCTATCGAATGTAATGACTGGAGTTGTAATGATGCAAGAATAAAGCGTTGCAACAAAAAGGGTGAAATGTTTTCCTGTATTGCAGAAGTGCATTGGTTGCATTGGTTGATTTCCTTTGGCTTTTGCTGCAGCACTTTACAGATTCGTCATTGTTGTTTTTAAACTGAGCATTCACAGCATGATTTTATGACATTGTATTGATGATGAGTCACTATGATGATGATGATGATGATGATGATGATGATGATGATGACATGAAAATATTGATACTGAATCACTTCTGAGCACGTTTTTGATGATGAAAGACAAACGACAAAAGAGATGAAAGGTTTCTCAGATATAGCAACAATCTCTGCCTATTCTCGCCCCCAACCCCCCATTGGTCATTGAGCGACTCGACCTTTGGGGGCCTCTGGGCGATAAACTATTTTCGGGCTCTCCCATTCTCTCCAGCCCCCCCCCCTTGCATCGGTTCATGGTCTTCTTTGTGTGCGCGTTTTGTGCATGTTTCGGATTGTTCGTGTTGGGTTGCGAGAGCAAAACGTTTTTGTACATACAACACATCAAACCGACACACTGAAAAGCCGATTCTCCGCCCCCCCCCACATAGCATCACCACAAAGACTGTAATATGAAAATAAAAAAAAAACTTCTGCAAATGAGTCTCAGCGCATGTCTCCAATTTACGTCGCGGCTGTTTTGATGCGAAATTTATTTAAAACAGAGTAGATGTTACAAACCTGCAATTCTTTAGCATTCGTGCAAATGCGTTGGTTGACCTGCATTCCAACACTTTGCAGTTTCATCATTGCAGTGCTTCAACATTGTACAAATGAGTATTCTCAACATTGTTTTATTTCATGAGACAAATTGATGTTGAACCATTTTGGAGCACTTTGCAAGCAGGAGTCTTGGGTTGAAGCGGCTAGTTCTCTGCAAAGGGAACTAGGTTGGATCACGTCACGTTGCCCCCTTCCAATTGCACGCACTTTTCGCGCCTTAGACAGGAGAGACTCTTCCAGATAGGGTTCCTTGCATAGGTGCCCATGGATGGGGTATGGGGGGGGGGGGGTTACCCCTCCCCTGGAAGACCCTATCCCAAAAGACTTTTGGGACGACTCCTCCCCCGGCTTTCATTTTCTGGAACTTCAAGCCAATTTGTCTTGCAAAAGTGGCAAAAAGTGTGCCTGGGTTCTGTCTTTTTGTACTTTGCAGCTTAAAGGTACATAGAAATGGCGCTTAGGTCACGGTTTGAACCGGTTTGGGTCAATTTTGAGGCGAATAAGTACCACTTTTTTGTGCAATGCCGACGTCTAAAACTCCATGGAGCCTGGTGCTTCCCTTAAGCCTGGGTGGCACTCCGCCGTCGGGCGACCCAGACGAGCATGGCCGGGTAGCGCGACCATCCTCCACCCAACAGGACAAGACGCTGAGCAGCGACGGCGACAAGCGACACCGGCAGCTTCTCCGACAAGCACCGGAATCAGTGAAACCGGCCCGCACCACAACAACAACAATAGGTCCTTGGTTACCTCTGCCTACAAGACCGATTGTCTCAATGAGAACTACGATCAAGGGGCACAGTTTTTGGCGTTAGCCCCTTGCCCAAGGGGGTTACTGTTTTCTGGCAGTCTTGCCACGCTGAGGATTGAACTCTGCACCTTGCCGTTTGGAGCCAACGCCTTAGCCCAACTGCTCAAACAGCCGCTAGTTGAAAAAATTGAACGTGATAACGTGAAAAACGTGATATGTTTTGTTGAAAAGCATCGAATAAGTTTGTTTGCGTTGAAAGAAACTCGCCGATCACTGATTTCTACAAAAATTTGAAAGTTGGGCTCTCTTGGACGCTGATTACGAATCTGTGCTTCGAATTTATAAAAAAAACAACAACAATAAAGACATAAGTACATCAGACAAGCGCAATTGTGCGTGAAATAAATCGAAATACTGTGTTGCCTATACTGCATAATTTCAAAATTTGGCATGTCCAATATCGCAAAACCGCTGATACTGGTATTCATAGTTTAGTTTTTCGTGATATTTTGTTAGTGATATGTCATATCGAAGTATAAACCAACTGGTACCTTTACTTCGCCAGCGATTGGTTCTACATAATGACGAGTGTGAGTATGAGCTCTCTAGGAATGCCTTTTGCTTCACCAGATGCAATGGCACTGTACCGGATACCTAGGTATGTACATCTGCTATTTTTCTTCTTTCTCTGCCGCGAGGAGAGGCGTCTCGTTCAGGCTACGGGTGAAGCGAAGCGAAGCGTGCTGCACTGTGTTCGAGTACATGGTCGTAATCGGATTCGGAGCGAAACGCTGTCGGGTTCTGATGAAAGGTGGGTGGTAGTTAAAGTAAACTCGGGGAAAGAGCAATGCTATGGTACAAAGTCACGGCAAAACAGCAGCGCACATGGACGGCTTGGCTCACGAGCACAGCGAGAATATAATCAGGAAAGCGTCTTAAAAGCTTTGGCTTACAAGCAAGAAGAGGCAGACCTGAAAAAAGCGACCAAACTGACCTTTACTTTGCGCGCACTGCTGTGCAGAGGTGCCGTTGGTGCATTTGCAGGATTGCGTCTCACCGTCGCAGTACTCGATGGATAGGCACTCCTCGTTGCTTATGCAATCTTCCACGCTCGGCAAAAGTAGCGCTGAAAATCTTCTTCCTTCTGCGGTGGCACAATCCTGATAAAAGTTTGGGAAGGAAAGGAACGCAACCCACCAATCGTCAGCAAGCCGACGGCCGCGTGCGCCACAAGCTTCTGCATGGCGATGCGTTTCTTTCCCCAGGATGGGGTACTTTCCCTAGTCGACCATGTTTTCGACTAGGAGTTTTCCTCTCCGCAAAAGGAAGACGCGAGCGCGAATGACCGAGACGCGCCGCGGTCGCTATCCGAGAGGCAGCGCGTCCTTGGTGTCGCCACAGGAACGTCCTTTTAGCGAGACGCCGAAAACAGACCACCCAGCTCCTCTACTCCTGCCCACCTGCGCCGGCCCAAAGTCGTCAAAGTTATTTGCTATTCTGCCAACAGGCACAGTCATTGATTTGACTTTTGAGGCTGTACTGGAGGCACTGTACTGCAAGAGCTGTACTTTTGAGACTGTACTGGAGTGGCTGACTGGAGGCGCTGTATTGCAGGAGCTGTACAACTGAGGCTGTAATGGAGGTGCTGTAGTGTACAAACTGTACTTTTGAGGCTGCACTGGAGTAGCTGTACTGGAGGTGCTGTATTGCAGATGCTGTACTTTTGGGGCTGTGGTCTAGTTACTTTACTGTACTGCACTGTACTGTACTGTACTGTACTATACTGTACTGTACTGTACTGTACTGTACTGTACTGTACTGTACTGTACTGTATTACATCATTACAGCTCCTGCATTACAGTGCCTCCAGTACAGCCACTCCAGCACAACCTCAAAAGTTCAGCTCCTGCAGTGCAGTGCCTCTAGTAGAGCCTCAAAAGAACAGCTACCGCAGCAACTGTAGTGCACTCACTGAACTGCAGGAGCTGTGCTATTGAGGCTGTGCTGAAGATGCTGTACTGCAGGAGCCATACTTTTGAGTCTACACTGGAAGCACTGCACTGCAGGAGCTTTACTTTTAAGAATGTACTGTAGTGGCTATACTGGAGGTGCTGTACTGCAGAAGCTGTACTTTTCAGGCTGTGCTGGAGTGGCTGTACTGGAAACACTCTACTTTTGAGGCTGTACTGGATTAGCAGCTGTACTGGAGGCGCTGTACTGCAGGAGCTGTACGTTTGAAGCTCTACTGGAGGCGCTGTACTGCAGAAGCTGTACTTTTGAGACTGTACTTGAGTGGCTCTACTAGAGGTCCTGTACTGCAGAAGCTGTACTTTTGAGGCTGTACTGGGGTGGCTGTACTGTAGAAGCTGTACTTTTGAGGCTGTGCTGGAGTGGCTGTACTGGAGATGCTCTACTTTTGAGGCTGTACTGGAGTGGCTGTACTGGAGGCACTGTATTGCAGGAGCTGCTCAACTGAGGCTGTACTGGAGGGGCTGTACTGCAGAAGCTGTACTTTCGAGGCTGTGCTTCAGTTCAGTTGCTGTACTGGAGGCACTGTACTGCAGAAGCTGTATGTTTGAGGCTGTACCGGGGTGGCTGTAGTGCACTCACTGAACTGCAGCAGGAGCTGTACAATTGAGGTGGTGCTGAAGATGCTGTACTTCAGGAGCTGAACTTTTTGAGGCTGTACTGGCATGGATGTACTGGAGACGCTCCACTTTTGAGGCTGGACTGGAGTGGTTGTACTGGAGGCGCTGCGCTGTATGAACTGTACTTTCGCAGCTGAACTTTTGAGGCTGTGCTGGAGTACCAGCTGTACTGGAGGCGCTATACTGCAGGAGCTGTACGTTTGAGGCTCTACTGGAGGCGCTGTACTGCAGAAGCTGTACTTTTGAGGCTGTACTTGAGTGGCTGTACTGGAGGCGCTGTACTGCAGGAGCTGCACATTTGAAGTTGTACTGGAGGTGCTGTACTTTTGAGACTCTACTGTAGCAGCTATGCTGGAGGAGCTGTACTGCAGGAGCTGTACTTGTGAGACTGTACTTGAGTGGCTCTACTGGAGGCGCTGTACTGCAGGAGCTGCACTTTTGAGGCTGTATTGGAGTGGCTGTAGTGGAGGCGCTGTGCTGCAGAAGCTGTACCTTTGAGGCTGTACTTGAGTGGTTGTACTGGGGGTGCTGTACTGCAGGAGCTGCACTTTTGAGGCTGTATTGGAGTGGCTGTACTAGAGTCGCTGTGCTGCACAAGCTGTACTTGAGTGGTTGTACTGGGGGCACTGTACTGCAGGAGCTGCACTTTTGAGGCTGTATTAGAGTGGCTGTACTGGAGGCGCTGTGCTGCAGAAGCTGTGCCTTTGAGGCTGTACTTGAGTGGTTGTACTGGGGGCACTGTACTGCAGGAGCTGCACTTTTGAGGCTGTATTGGAGCGGCTGTACTGGAGGCGCTGTGCTGCAGAAGCTGTACCTTTGAGGCTGTACTTGAGTTGTTGTACTGGGGGCGCTGTACTGTTGAAGCTGCGCTTTTTAGACTGTACTGGAGTCACTGTAGGAGCTGTACTTGCTTGCTCAGAAGTAAGAAACTGTTATAAGAAACTCACCTATTATGGCGGACTGCAGCTATCGCCATTGCTGAAGGTGAGATGCTTGAGTCAGCAATCCACTCGAGTGTGCAAGGTGCACAAGTGCTAGCGCTTTCGAGCAGTGCCAGTTCGGCGCACAAAAGTCGTAAGTGTACATAGCACATTGCCAGCGCAAACACAGAAGTGCGAACAGGCGCTTGCGGCGGTCGTGATCTTGGCCCACTGCATGCTGTCCGCTTCGGCGACTGCCTGGGGACATTGGCGCGAGCGCGTCCGCGGAATGCGCGGAGTTCCTCTCCTTGCGATTTGCTTCTTGTATGGCTTGGATTCCTGTCGAATCCTCCTGGCCGAGCCGGCATTGACCATTTGGGTTCTCGAAAACAACAACGACAGGTCGCTGCGACGACAGGTATCAGGGTGTACGCGTCAGCGTACAACCCTAATATTCATGCGTGTCAGCACTTGTGATATGCTCGTCTTGCCCTGTTCAATCCAGGGTCAGCAGTGTTTCATTGTACCGTACCTCACACGGCATGCATTTCACCTTGTGAGTTTGCGTTTCGTTTTGTCGTTTTTTTTTCATGCTTCGCTTACTTCGCGTTGATACTATGCACTTTTTTGTCGTCATTTTATTTCCCTGCCTTCGCTTGTGACGTTTGGGACGAGTAAAGCCAAGATAAAATAAAAATAAAAATAAAATGATTCATTGAGTCATTGAGATCGATCCACTTAGGCAGTTAGCTAGACAAGCTCTAATGTGTGACACTTCGTCCTATTGTACATTGTGGATTTGTGTGTATTTTCACCGCAACGATGTGCACTGCTGCAACGATCGTCGAATGCGTTGTCTACCAATCGCAATACAACAAGACAGTGCGCGCTCGGTATTTGCAGAAAATTGTACTGCACACAAACAATTCAACTATACAGTAGGTAACCAAAAGTGACTACGGTATGTATAAACACCACTGTACCGTGACACCTCTGGTATTATCCGGACCCTTCGTCTCGTCTGGTCCATGCACAAACAATTACATGTAGTTTCCGCAACACAACCACCATACCGTATTGTATTGTATTCAGAATAAAATCTACCTATACCAGTATACACAATTTGCAAACCGCTCACCGATCTCGGAGCAGTTCTTGCCTGAGAAGCCTTGAGAGCACGAGCAGTTGTAGTCCCAGCTGGGAGGGACCTTGTCCGGGCTCTTGTTGTAGACGGAGCAGAGCGCTCCGTTTGCGCACGGTTCGGCGAAGCACAAATTTTGCGCTGAAACTATGCTTCCAAGTTGAAGGTGCACTTTACACGAAAGCGACTAGAAGATTGACCAACCCTCTATCTCGGCGCACTCATCTTCAGAAGAATTCTGGCTGCAACTGCAGAAGTTGGTTGTGCCATTGCAGCGTCCGTTGGAGGGACAATCCGCATCGTTGAGGCAGTTTTTGGCAATCGGCCAGAAGAGTGCTGCAAATTGGTGCGAACATAATTTTTCGTTGTCATGGCTGGCTTGGCCAGGTTGTAGTTAGGTATTGCATTTACCTATGCAATTTTTGCATTAACTACCGTAATTAGTTCCAAGTTCCGACTACTTCTAAGTCAGAAGTAGAACGAATAACAATGTATGGTCGGAGGATAGAGCGGAACTCACCGAGAGTTAGCAAGCCGAATGCAGTACTCGCCACGAGCTTCTGCATCTCGCATGAGACTTATTGGCGTCTCACCGCTCTAGCCGGTGTTTTCTTTGGTCATTTCCGAGCTTCGTTTCTTCCACAGGTCGAGAGGAGGGGAGGAGGTAGGGGGAAATCGAATGACTGAAGCGCGCTTGGCCACTAGCCGGGAGGCAAGCGCGTCCCCGGCGTCGCCACAGGAACGCCCTTTTTCGGGGCGCCGAAAAACAGACCACCCAGCTCGTTCACCGCCCATCTGAGCCAGCCCGAACGTCATCAAATGGCGACCGGTGCTCATTTATTATTTTGCTGACGAGGCGCAATCCCGATTCGAAAAGCCCGCCGCGGCGCTGCTTGCAACGTGCGTGAATAGGCCATCGGAGACTGTTTTCAAGCGCAAGGCAGTGCAATTGCTATGACGACCGTACGACGTAGTATTGTTTATTTCACGCATTGCACATTGTTGTGTCGTTTGGCTAACGCTGTTCTGTCGTTTTTCTTTCGCATCTTTATTTTCTTCATTTGCTCTATACGTTTCTTCTTCAATCGTTTCTTCTTTGGCTCAAATACAGCCTACTACAAGATCGAAGAAGATTTGAAGTAACGGACGATTGATCCTTTTGTGGTGAGTCGTTGTTGGAAATATGGCGGTGTTCAAGTCATCGTCATGTTTGTGTTTCTAAGACTTATGAGGTGCACCCTGTACAACGAAATTCCAAATCGCTTATCAGCTGCCAAAGCTTTATCGTAGGCAATTTGAATTCTGGACATCATAATAAACATGACGTCGTCAATACTTCCACGTCGCAGAGCTTTGCGTGGCTGTACTCGCTAGTGTTTGCTTTGCGTCACATGCTTTATCGCTTCACCCCCTGCGACTCCGTTCTGCTCAGGACTCTAACAGATTTATAGCGGCGAAGAAATGAACGGCTTTCGACCGTTCGGCGACTATACACACGTGGTTGAATTGAACGGTTTTCGATTGGGCGGCGACTTTACACATGTGGCTGCGTTGTGTGTTCTTCTGGGCTATATTTGCTTGAGGCGCACCTCCTCTGGTATTTTTTCTTTCGTTTAGCAAGTAGACATGGTCATGGACGGGCCTGGGACTGACTCTGTTTCGGTGGTGGTCGAGACTGCCTCGTTTTTGGGGGCGAATTTACGTTCGCAAAGTCTGTCCTAGGCCGGAAGTTCAGCCTAGCACTTGTTTGTACAGTTACAATGTACGATGTAGTTACAATGTACGGGAATGTCCGTCCCAGGCGCACCTTTATTATCAATTGCTAATAGAGGCAGTTTTTTTAGGAATTTCGTTAAAATATCAGCTGTTGCTGCTACTCGTGTTTGCGACGCGCTATATAGATGCGGCCACCGAGGAGTTGTGGGCTTACGGCACCGTCAAGAAGGTACGAAATTACCTAGTTTTATTAATACCGTAAATCCTCCAATACAACCCCCCCCCTCCAATAGTGCCCCCCCTCCAATAGTGCCCCCGGGTACGGCAAGGTTGAAATAATAGAGCCCCCCCTCCAATAGTGCCCCCGGGGGTAAGGGGTATGTTGTGCCATGGGCCTTTTATGGGCAAAAATATAGTGGTAGGTACATTTATAACGTGTATACACACTACTACTAACCAATAATAGTACGTTTCAGCAACTATTAACGGTAAATCAACCATTAAATGTGGCAAAAGTGATCAAAACCGCCGAAAAATCGGCAATTTTGACAGCGAAACTAGCATTACCATTCAAAATTTTTAGGTTGAAATAATAGAAGCCCCCCCTCCAATAGTGCCCCCCCCCCTCCAATAGTGCCCCCGGGTAAGGAGAGGTTGAAAAAATAGTGCCCCGGGGGCACTATTGGAGGATTTACGGTATTTAGATTTTCGGTCGAAGAACTTGTTTCGTTCAGATTTTGCAAATGACCTTGACGACCGGCACGGTGCTTGCTGCGTTTTGCACGCAGAATAAAGCCAACAGGTGCAGGAAGGTTCAGTTCTGTTACAGTGTACCGATAGTTTAAAGTTGGCGCGTTCAGAGGCAACGATTCGTTTAGAGCAGAAATGCTGCTGGTTCCATGCGCAATATTGGCATGCATACTAAACCACGACTCTAACGTTCTGGAGGTCCATACAATACCCATACCGCACAAATGTTACGGTCGTGCCGTCAAAATTTGCAGGTTCCATTGTTCTTCATTGCAATTGTAGGTGCTGTGGACGTTTAGCCAATACTTGGAGAGTGTGGCATTGCTTCCCCAGCTCTACATGCTCTATAAAGTCAGCTCTAGGGCGTGCGTGCCGGTGCGTGCGTGCGTGCGTGCGTGCGTGCGTGCGTGCGTCGTGCGTGCGTGCGTGCGTGCGTGCGTGCGTGCGTGCGTGCGTGCGTGCGTGCGTGCGTGCGTGCGTGCGTGCGTGCGTGCGTGCGTGCGTGCGTGCGTGCGTGCGTGCGTGGTTGCGAGCGTGCGTGCGTGCGTGCGTGCTGGAGTGCGTGCGTGCCGGTGCGTGCGTGCGTGCGTGCGTGCGTGCGTGCCGGGGGGGGGGGGTGCGTGCGTGCGAGCGTGCCTGCGCGAGCGTGCGTGCATGCATGTGCGTGCGGGCGTGCATGTGGGTGCGTGCGTGCGCGCGCGCGTGCCTGCGTGCGTGCGTGCGTGCGTGCGTTCGTGGTGCGTGCGTGCGTGCGTGCGTGCGTGCGTGCGTGCGTGCGTGCGTGCGTGCGTGCGTGCGTGCGTGTGTGCGTGCGTGGTGGTGGTGGTGGTGGTGGTGGTGGTGGTGTGGTGGTGATGCGTGGTGCGGTGTGGTACGTGCATGCGTGCGCGCGTGCGTGCGTTGTGCGTGCGTACGTGCCGGTGAGTGCGTGCGTATGTGTGCCGGTGCGTGCGTGGTGCGTGCCAGTGCATGCGTGGTGCGTGGTGGTGGTCTGGTGGTGTGTGGTGGTGCGTGCGTGCGTGCGTGCGTGCGTGCGTGGTGCGTGCGTGGTGCGTGCGTGCGTGCGTGCGTGCGTGCGTGCGTGCGTGCGTGCGTGCGTGCGTGCGTGCGTGCGTGGTGCGTGCGTGCGTGCGTGCGTGCGCGCGTGCGTGCGTGCAGCGTTGTTGTTGTTGTTGTTGTTTGGGGGCGACTCTAGGAAGCCTTGAAAGGCCCATATAAAATACCCCAAAGCAACGTTCACTCTTAGAGCTCCTCGAAGCGTCCAGAGGCAGGCACAGCCCAGACATCTTTAGAGAGACTCTCGAACTCTGGGAGTGGCGTAGCCATTCCCCACAGTCTGAGGCGTTGGGCGTTGGGCATGTGGCGTTGCTCCCCCAGCTCTACATGCTCTACAAAGTCAGTTCTAGTGCGTGCGTGCCATTGCTTACTTGCGTGCGTGCGTGCGTGCGTGCGTGCGTGCGTGCGTGCGTGCGTGCGTGCGCGCGGGCGCGGGCGTGGGGGCGGGCGGGCGTGCGTCCGTGCGTCCGTGCGTGCGCGCGTGCGTGCGTGCGGTGCGTGCGTGCGTGCGTGGTGGTGCGTGCGTGCGTGCGTGCGTGCGTGCGTGCGTGCGTGCGTGCGTGCGTGCGTGCGTGCTGGTGGTGTGTGCGTGCGTGCGTGCGTGGTGCGTGGTGCGTGCGTGGTGCGTGCGTGCGTGCGTGCGTGCGTGCGGCGTGCGGCGGCGTGCGTGCGTGCGTGGAGGTGCGTGCGAGGGCGGCCCGCAGCGTGCGTGCGTGCGTGCGGCGTGCGTGCGGCGTGCGTGCGTGCAGCGTGCGTGCGGGTGCGTACGTGCAGCGTGCGCGCGGCGGCGGCGTGCGTACGTGCCGTGAGTGGTGCGTTTGTGTGCGTGGTGGTGCGTGCGTGCGGTGCAGGTGGTGTGTGCGGTGCGTGCGTGGTGCGTGCGTGTGTGCGTGCGTGCGTGCGTGCGTGCGTGCGTGCGTGCGTGCGTGCGTGCGTTCGTGCGTGCGGGCGTGCGTGCGTGCGTGCGTGCGTGCGTGCGTGCGTGCGTGCGTGCGTGCGTGCGTGCGTGCGTGCGTGCGTGCGTGCGTGCGTGCGTGCGTGCGTGCGTGCGTGCGTGCGTGCGTGCGTGCGTGCGTGCGTGCGTGCGTGCGTGCGTGCGTGCGTGCGTGCGTGCATGCGTGCGTGCGTGCGTGCGTGCGTGCGTGCGTGAGAACGTTCAACAGCAGGTGGGGTACGCACCCAAGATCGTCATCGTCTACGTTCTTTTGCTGGGTGCGTCTCGAGCGCTTTACACGTTCAGTATGGTGCAGCGCTTTTATCAGAACGGATACTACGACTACATCAAAGCTTGGACTAGCGGGCTGCAGCTAGCAACCTACGCGGCCTTCTTCTTTCTCTGCTTACGGACGTGTTGGTTTGCCGCAGGTACGTGGTACCACCATAAGTTGTGTGTGGGTACAATGCAGGTTGTTGTCAGCAGGGCCACGCCACGCCCCCTACTTTCCATGCACTCCAGCGCACCTCCAGAGCACCAGAGCGGCGGCCTTCTTGGACATCGATGTACATACGGTTCTTGGTTCTAGCTTTGTTACTTCTACAACAGCTCTGACAACGCTTCTTTAGCAGCCAGCAAAGCCAAAGATAGAAGAAGTGTTTGGCCGCGTCGATACTCACAAGAAAGGGAGCATGCTCGATGCCGCCTTTGTCGATACACCGACGCATGCTAACGTGAGCGCCTGTTGATTTTGGGGTGCTAACTGGTTCCACCTGTTTCTGTAGGTACAGACAGTACTAGTAGACAACGTACCCCTTCATTGGCTATCATCAAGTTTGTTTCTTTGACTGCACCCGGTATATACCAACACCGAGTGTGTCGAAATAATGTTCATGCCACAATGGTTTCCTGATGCTTTAGCGGTTTCTTGAAGAGCAGTGAACAGCTGAACACGGAATTGCAGCTCAAGCTCGACTGTAAAAAGTGAGAAGAGAAAATGAAATGAGAAGCGATATATAAAGATAGGTGCTTAAGGTATGTATGCTGGTTGTCTCGATTAAACGTCATACGATATTCATCTGTATTCATCTGTTGTTGGTACTATGAAGACTGTTTATCAACAAGCAACACGTAGTGCGTGTTGTTAAAGGCGTCACGGAATAGGCAAAAAGAAAAACATAAACATGATTTAAAAATACCACTAGATGGATACCCTAGGGTCCACCTTGGCTTTAGTTTTGTTTGGTGTAAATCGATCATCGCACCCTTTACAGCACTTCAAAATGTGACGCGACTGCGAGGCCAGTTTCGACCCCAAAATTTGGACCTGATTTTTTCAGCGCCTGTTTCTCGTGGTTCGAGCGATTCAAACGATACTCTAGGGTATCCATCCAACACATGTACACTCGACTCTGTGTTGGCCACTTTTCACGTCACTGCACGTTGCGTACACTGAGTTACAAGCAGCCAAAATTTGAAAAATGGGATTCAGAAATGTGCCAACATCGTTTTGTGCCACCACTCCGATTCTTACGATTTTTTATGGAGTATGTAGTCGACACCTAGGCCTATTCATGCTACAAAATTCAGCATGTCACTCTCTTCGGTGCTAAATTTATTCCCAAAAAACTGCATTTTTGACCGTTTTTTCGCGTTTTTTGCAGTTTTCTCATGCTCCACGACTCCGATTCTTATGGTTTTTTATGGAGTACGTAGGCGAGACCTAAGCCTATTCATGCTACAAAATTCACCATGTCACTCTCTTCGGGGCTAAAGTTATTCCCAAAAAACTGCATTTATAGACCATTTGTTGCGTTTGTTGCAGTTTTCTTAGGCTCCACTGCTCCGATTTTGTTTAAACTTGTCACGTACATGGACATCAAGAGGTACGATGTACTTGTATGTACGATGTACGATGTACTACAGCCTGCAGAAGGATGGTGTCACAGCGAATGCAATAAAAAAAAACAAAATCAGTAGCTGTTAAAGATTGACATCGTTTGCATAGGTCCTTGCTGGGTTCGTGTTGAAGTGTTGAATATGTCAGCCCCAGAGACGCGAATAGTTGTTGCACAGATGCCCAGACATGACAGATTGCATTCCAATCCATCCCAGGTCTGTCAAAGTCGCCTTGTACACTTCGTTTCTGCTGTGGATGACTGGATCAGTAAGCAAATAAGCTGTTACAGTTTTGATCTCTGAAACGTGGGTGCATGCTAACTGAGAAGTGACGTTGATCATTCTTTCACAACAGTTAGACGTGGATGGGGAGGCTGATCACCTGCCGACACACATACACAGCACTGAACGAGACGATCTAGGCGGCTTGCGCTTGCGCTGCTAGTAGCTATGAAAAAAGGCTGCTGCACTCTTTGCGCATGTGGCTTTCACAGGCGCTGCTCTCAATTGTGGCTGCGTTAGACCAAGCAAGCTACATGTATACCTACTGCAATATCGCGAAAAGGGGCTGTAAGTCGACAAAGAACGCCTTGCTCCGCTCCACATTGGAATGAGCATGGCACCAAACAATACCACCTAAAACCACAAAAGTAGCTGAAATGCTCATCTTCGCAGACTACTGTACATCGCAACGATATCGTGCTACAATTACAGGGTGCATGACAATAGTGGTCCATGTACGGACAATTTGAGCAAAATCGAGCATGGAGCCTGAGAAAACCGCAACAAACGCAACAAATGCTAAAAAATTTAATAACTTAGCACCGAAAAGAGTGACATGGTGAATTTTTAGCAGAATAGCTAGCTCGCCTACGTACTCCATAAAAACCGTAAAATCGAGTGGTGGACCTGAAAAACCAAAAAAACGCGAAAAAACGAAAAATATTTTTGAATAACTTTAGCACCGAAGAGAGTGACATGCTGAATTTTGTACATAATAGCTAGTGTCGACTACATACTCCATTAAAAATCGTAAGAATCGGAGTGGTGGCACGAAACGATGTTGGCACATTTCTAATCAATTTTTCAAATTTTCTCTTTAACTCAGCGAACGCAAGTGCAGTGACGTGAAAAGTGGCAACACAAGTCGATGTACATGTGTTGGCCCTAAGTATCTTTAATCGCTCGAACCACGAGAAACAGCGCGAAAAAACAAAATTGGTCAAACGCCTCGACGCACATGAATGCTGCAAAGGGGCGAGCCATTACACCAAACCAAAACTAAAGCCCAAGTGGACCCTAGGTACCACTAAGTGTATCAAAATCCATTTATCTTTCTCCTAAAATTCCTGGAACGCCTCTTATATTGAGGAAACTATGCTTTAAGTCCATTAGTCTTTACAAAAACATATTGCCGATATATGGTATTAAAAGCTTTGCAACGTTTATACGTCTACCGTAAATCTCCAATAGAGCCCCTTCCAATGGTTCCCCCTCAAAGCGCCCCTGCAACAATAAATCCACCCTCCAATAGTGCCCTCGGGTACGACAAGGTCAAAAGTATAGTGCCACCCTCCAATAGTGCCCCCGAGGGTAAGGTATGTTGATGCCATGTGTCTTTTGTGGACAAAAACAAAGCGGTAGGTACAATTGTATATCGCGCATAAACACTACTACTAACCAAAAATATAAACGTTTCAGTAACTACTGACTGTAAATCAACCGTTAAATGGGGAAAAAGAGATCCAAATCAGTAAAAAAACAGTAATTTTGCCAGCAAAATTAGCATTGCCATTTCAATTTTGGTTGAAAGTATAGAGTCCGCCTTCAAAAGGTGGCCTAGGGTAAGGAGAGTTTAAAAGAATAGTGCCCCGGGGAAACTATTGGAGCATTTACGGTATGTCTGTCAGCCACTGTCAGCTCCTAGGCATCCACTTTCGTACTCTTTCTCCTGTAGTGTAACAGTTTGTTAGACAGTGTAACAGTTTTGTAAACAACGACAGTTAAACTCCACGACATTGTCGTGACTGTGTCCCACCTTCGGTATGGCAAGCGCCCATCGCCGAGGCTAGGAATAGCGCTTACGATTTCGGAGGCCTTGGGGGGTCGCGTCCTAGAGGGAGGGGGCCGGCCCTATCTAGGTACATATAGCATCAACCCGTGGGCGACCACTTGTACATAGCATGTATTAAGCATCTGTGTACAGGCATCGCATCGTACATACATACATCTTGTACATAGCATCTGCACCAGCCCAATCAATCGTGATACATATCTGCACCAACGAATCGGCCCGCACAGTATTTCATCGAAAGCGTAGCACGACGATAGCCTACCAGTTCCCGACTCCATATGTACAGTTGCACTACAGTGACAGCCGAGCGTCGACACCAAGCCGAAGGAGACAGTGTAGAAGCGGCGAAGACAAGCACAGCTGTAGTGGGCTGCTCTATACATGCAGCATGCGTCTGCTTGTGCAGTGTGATGCACGACAGTCACGCACTCACGCCACGTCAGTCCGCTCTGTAGCACACTGCACTCAGCTTCATATTTCTCCCGAGAAGGGTACACACAGCGACTCGCGACACCTCTGACAGCAACTACACATGTAGTACAATAAACCCGTGTGCGTCCAACTGACGCGGGCACTGCGGTAATATACGCCTGCGCGCACCACCAACGCACCAAATGTGACTGCTGAAACAGTGTAGGTTTTTTACACTATGCATGTCTTTACCTCAACGCGCATGTCTATCACGTCATCTGAACATGAAGCCAATCCATTTTGCAGAATCTGAGCACGTGTCGCGCAAGGCCACACACATTATCGTGATAGGTAAGCTCCATGAAAAGAGGGAGCAGCGACGTGACGAGTTGCCACTTCGCGCAGTGTCCTCTTTGGCGTGGTAGTCTAGTCACAAACCAAACCAGCAAAACGACATAGAAAGAGTGACTCAGAGCGGCTGTCTGTTGACTCGTCGGCTGAACGTCAATACGTGATCTCTGGCGACGACGCGTCTCAATGTCCGCGCGTTCTATCCCAGCACACCAAAGGAGACTCAATATATCTACAAGGAAGAACTCTTGAATAAAAGCAACCGACAAGAAATCATCTCGCACAAGCGAGGCGAGATTCGCAGGCCAAGCATCGCGCGTTCCTACCATACTCTTCACTGCTGGCGGGTGGAGAGAGCAGAGAGAGCTCTTCATCCGACAAGTACGCTTCTAGCGCTCTCTCGACAAGCTCGGCCGAAGCCATCTCGTGCTCAACAGCGCCCTGCGGTTAGTGGGGGGGGGTGTTTGGTAGTTTTGTGTTGTGTGAGGATGGGGGGGGGTGGGGGGGGGGGGGCGTGGGGGGTGGGTGGCGGGGGGGTGGGGGGGGGGGGGGGGGGGGGGGGGGGGGGGGGGGGGGGGGGGGGGAGGGGTGGGGGTTGGGTGGGGGGAGGGGGGGGGTTAAAAAAAAGGAAGGAGGGGGGGTAGTGGGGTGTGGGGGGGGGGGGGAATAGAAGAGAAGAGGAATAAACAATAAACTTAAAAATGAGTATAGCCTATATTCGCCTCCCTAAATGGAATCGTCTGAAAGGAAAATTTTCTATGTCTGGGTGCATGTATGGTCGCGTATGTGTATGTATGTATATGTATGTGCATGTGAGACTGTGTGAGAGTGTGTTAGAGGCTACCCACGTGTGGTACCCTTACGATTTCGGGTGGCCTTTGGGGGTCGCTTATTCTAGGGGGAGGGGGCTAGGTACTTTCAACCGACGGGCGACTCATCTAGCATCCGTGTAAGATCCGTGCACCAGTCCAATCAATCGTGACACATAAGTACCTATCTGGCGCCAACGGAATTCGGCCCGGCATTCGTATGTTCATCGAAACCGAAGCACGACGATATGCCTACCAGGTTCCAGGTAATACAGGTTTGCCCAGATGAGTGATCAGCCGAGCGTCCGATCACCAAGAGGAAGGAGACGCTGGCGCTGGTGTAGAAGCTGGCGAAGACAAGCACAGCTGTGGTAGCCCTGCTCTATACATGTAGCATGCGTCTGCTTGTGCAGTGTGATGCACGATTCATGTCACGTCACGTCACGCCACGTCACGTGCGCTCGTTGTAGTCACACTTTGGCTGACCTCAGCTGTTTCATATTTTCTCCCGAGAAGGGTACACATCAGCGACTCGCGACACTCTCTGACAGCAACTACACATGTAGGTACAATAAACCCGGTGTGCGTCCAACGTTGACGTGTGGCACTGCGGTAATATACGCCTGGCGCGTCACCACCAACGCACCAAATTTGTGACTGCTCAAACAGTCGTAGTGTTTGTTTTACACGTTAGTTGGCATTGTCTTTTGACCTCGAACGCGCATGTCTATGCACGTTGCATCTGGAACATTGAATTGGCCAATCCAGTTTGTGCAGAATCTGAGTCACGTTGTCGCGCAAGGCCATCACACATTTATGCGTGATAAGCTCCATTGAAAAGGAGGTGAGCAGCCGACTGGTTTGGATTGGACGAGTTTGCCACTTCGCGCAGTGTCCTCTTGTGGGCGTGCGTAGTCTAGTCACAAACCAAACCAGCAAAACGACAGTATGAAAGAGTTGACTCTAGAGCGGCTGGTCTGGTTGACTCGTCGGCTGAACGTCGAATACGTGATTCTCTTGGCGACGATCGCGTTCTCAATGGTCCGCGCGTTCTATCCCAGCATCATCCAAAGAAGACTCAATATTATCTACAAGGAAGAACTCTTGAATAAAAGCGAATCTTATCAAGAAATCATCTCGCAGCAAGCGATGGCGAGATTTTCTCAGGGCTCAATGGTCATCGGCGCGTTGCCTACGATACTCTTCACGGTGCTGGCGGGTTGGTGAGAGAGCAGGAGAGAGTCTCTTTCATTCCGCGACTGAGTAGCGCGCTTCTAGGCGCTCTCTCGGACAAGCTCGGCCGGAAGCCATTCGTCGTGCTCAACAGCGCCCTGCTGACGTGGTTCATGTTCAGCTTCCAGTGCGTCGCCTCCTTCTCCATCGACGTGCCTCTCTACGTCATCTACGTGCTCGTCTTCGCCACCGCCATCATCAGCGCCACGATGCCCGCGCTGCAGGCGTACGTCAACGACGACTGCTTCGGAGACTGCAAGCTGCTCTACCCTCGCCTCGTGCTCGCCAGTGAGACAGGACCCCCTAACGTTCGCGCCTTATTCAGTGCGCGGCGTCGACAAGTGTCCGCTCCACCTTTAGAAGGCGTCCTCATAGTGGGCGGGCTCGGCGGCAACGCATTCGCGGCGTTGCTGCTGCCGCGGTTGCCTCGGCTCGCTTGGGAGACGCACCAATTCGCCGTCGTCATCGCGACTGTGCTCATTACGCTGAGCGTCTTCTACGCAGTCTTCCGCCTGCGCGACATCCGGCCGCCCAGTCTTGGCCACTCCCGTGCAGCCGACGAGTACCGTCCTCCTTCTATTTCCACCATACATAGCGCTCTAACACAGCACAGAGCCGTAAACGTCCAATGATTGGACGGGCCAGTATCACATCGGCGTTTTTTTTTTGGGTGGGGCTTGTCGAGGTGAGGCGCCATCCCTGCAGCCATCTCCTGAAAGCCGAGTGTAACATAATTATGATTTGCACATCGAGTGTGATTATTAGGGCACACCAACTTGCAGGGCAGCACACTCTGAAGGCCAGTCCATCGCAACGAAAGTCAGAAGAGCCGTTGCGAGCGCAGGAGACGCAGTTGGTGCCATTTTCAAGAAGCGACCCCGCTACCGTCGGTCGCTTCTCATTATCGTCGTCATCTACGCAGTCACGGCCAACTTCTCCAGCAACTATGAAGAGGGTGTGTGTGTGTGTGTGTATTTGTACCCAGGCTCCACGCACGGTCACGTTCAGTTTCGCCATTTGAAAGAGAAGCTGCCATTGCAGGCTTCCTCACGAACGTGTACACGTTGGCCTCACCATTCAAGTGGAAGTCCCGAGAGCTGGCACTCTACTCCATGTCCCGCAAACTGGTCGACCTCGCGGGTGGCCTTGTCTGTCCCCTGGTCTTCCGCCGACTGCTGCGCCTCCGCTACAGCACCATCCTGCTCGTCGTCGGCCTCGGCAACGTCGGCTCCTCTCTCACAGTCGCCTTTGCCAGGACCACTGCACAGGTGCGCTGCGGTCAGCTTTGTCGTTCGCTAGGCGATGCCGACTGGCCCCACTCGACGCTGCAGATTTACTTCAAACTGTTCTTCGACTTCGTCACCGGAGGAGCAGCGCTCCTGAAGATCGCGACAGAGCTCATTTCACCTGACGAGGTTTCTGCCCGCTCCACTGGAGACACTGAAGACAATACACGCGCTGGAGACCGCTGGAGAGTAGTGCGTGCCCTTTGCAGTTTGGCAAGGTGATCGCGATCATGACCGTGGCTGGTGCCATCAACCACATCGTGGAGGGACTGATCCTCACCGAGGTCTACAACAGGACGCTGCGCACGTTCCCGCAGCTGGCCTGGTTCGTGTTGGCCGGCATCTGCGTGCTGCAGCTGCTGCTCTGGGTCGTCGGCCACCTGCTCTACGTCCGCGAAGAGCCGTACATTCGGGACGAGCAGCGACGACGCGACGACGGCGTACGAAGCAGAGCGGAGACGGCAGCGTCGTGCGCAGAAAGGTTTTGATATAGTAAAACGGTGAGTGGGAAACTGAGTGCTGCATTGCTGCACGTGTACACATCAATGAGTCTGCCGGATACCGAATCAGTATGGCACATCGACAATGTCTGAAAAGGTGCAGAAAATACAGTGTAGGTATGGTACACTTCGAAAATTAACATTTGATCTGAGGACATGGGGAGGGTGGGTCATGCACCTCGCCCCGGAGGCTTTCCGTCGCCCGGTTTCTTCGCTCCAGTTCGTTTCTGTATACTGCACAAACAAGGATCACGCACACACACGAACGATGATTTCAGAAGCGGCTCTAGATAAAGTAACTTCCTTTTGGCTAGGCGACAATTCGAAAGGGCGGGAATGGAGTAGCGTGGGGCGCCTGTAGTATGCCGTGTACGCGACGAAAGCGGCATACGCAGAGTTGTATGCGTTCATTAGATAGTTCATCGGAAAGTCGGAAGAGGATCGGAAAGGAAATTGCAAAGAGCTCAGGACTGTTGCTGCTCCTGCACATTTTCATGCCATGCTGCTGCGAAGCGAAAGACATGCAGTTCTAAGCGATGGCGCTGCATGCATATGCGGCTGACCTGTCGGGGCAGCGTCCGAGTCTGTGAGACGAGAGCACGTCCAGTCCTTCTGACGATCCTGTCCCAGCAAATGACTGCACACGCAAAGTTATGCTAGCGCGAATCACGTCAGCTGTGGGCGGAACATTTTCACTAACATGCTTCTTCATCTTCTCTGCAGAGAAACGAAGCATTGTACATACATACGTAAACGTCCTTCTGAAAGCAACAAATGCAGTGCACACGCAACGTTGGCACATGGCGTTGCGGAAATGCGCCTGCCGAACCACCAACGCACCAAATTTATGTATACATGTAGATACTTAGACAACCCTAGTGTTGGTTTTGCAAGTCGGCCCATGTTGTCTTTAGACTTTTAATCCCTACCATAGACGTGCATGTACAGTGTATGACGGTATACTCGCATCATCGACACAGCAACTGTTTGACCGAACGAGTTTGCGCAGAATCTGCGTCACACGTTCGGCACAAAACGCCTCCACACATGGGTGCGATAAGCTGCATTGAAAAGCAGCAGGGCATCCGGCTCGCTGAATCGAGTTTGCTTTTTCTCTTCGCGCTTTTGGGCGTGACCACACCCGACCAAAGAAGTAGCTAAGGACGCCAACTGAATGCCCGAGTTGACACGCGAGCTACTGGTGCGCGTGATTCGTCGGCTGAACGTCGAATACGTCATTCTCTTGGCGACCCTCACATTCTCAATGGTCGGCACGTTCTATCCCAGCCTCATCCAAAGGCGACTCAATATCGTCCACAAGGAAGAACTGGCGAATGCGAGCACTTTCGAGCGGGGAATCATCTCGCAGCAAGCGGTGGCGCGCTTTTCTCAGGGCGCTTTGGTCATCTCCTCCACGTCTGCTATGCTCTTCACGCTGCTCGCAGGTTGGTGGAGGGGGCAACCTAAAGCCTGCCTAAACGTCTCACGAAGCGGGTGTAGCGCGCCACAACGTCCAGGGGCGCTGTCCGACAAGATCGGGCGGAAGCCGTTCGTCGTGCTCAACTGCGCCTTGCTTTCGGGCTTGCTGTGCGCCTTCCAGTTCGTCGCCTCCTTCTCCATCGACGTGCCCCTCAACGTCATCTACGTGCTCGTCTTCGCCACCGCCACCGTCAGCGCCACCAGGCCCGCGCTGCAGGCCTACGTCAACGACGACAGCTTCGGAGACCGCAAGCTGCTCTACCCTCGCCTCGTGCTCGCCAGTGAGTCAGTCAGTCCTGCCTGCCCGAATTCTTCAGCGCTTTGCTACACGTTCAGGCGGCGTTCTCCAAGTGGCCGGGCTCTGCGCGAACGCCTTTGCGGCGTTCCTGCTGCTGCAGTTGACTCAGCTGACGTGGGAGCCGCACCAAGTGGCGCTCGTCACAGGGGGTGTGCTCATTACGTCGAGCATCTTCTACGCTGTCTTCCGCCTTCGTGACATCCGGCCGCCCAGTCTTGGCCACTCTCGTGCAGCCGACGAGTACCGTGACTCCTCTTTCCTTTATTCTCAATAAAACTGATCATGCGACATGTGAGAAGTTGCAGAGCTGCAGCTGCACACTCTGAAGGCAACTCTCTCACAATTGTCGTCAGAACGGCAGTTGCGACTACAGGAGACGCAGTCGGTGCCATTTTCAAGAAGCGACCCCGCCACCGTCGACCGCTCCTCATTCTTATCGTCATCTACGCAGTCACAGCCAACTTCTCCAGCAACTATGAAGAGAGTTGGTGTTATTGCAGTATGGAAACTGGGAAAAATTATTTGGCTGGTCGATAACAAAAAAGTCGGTTGGTGGGCGTCCGACCATTTTTCAGCCATCGGCCAGCCGCCGGCTGTACATACCGTACACAGTACAATCTATTGTACAGTACGGGCACAGTTTGACCAAGGTTCACCAGCTGAACGAAAGTGCCGTTTCAGGCTTTCTCAGTACGGTGTATACGTTGGCCCAACCGTTCGAATGGAAGTACCACCATCTGGCGCTATACTCTATGTCCCGCAGAATGGTGGACCTCGCGGGTGGTCTTCTCTGTCCCCTAGTCTTTCGCCGACTGCTGCGCCTCCGCTACAGCACCATCCTGCTCGTCGTCGGCCTCGGCAACGTCGGCTCCGCTCTCACAGTCGCCTTTGCCAGGACCACTGCGCAGGTGCGCTGTGGGCTGCGACAGTGTTCGTCGCTAGGCGACATGCCGCCCACTAACCATTACGACGCTGCAGATTGACTTCAAGCTGTTCTTCGACTTCGTCACCGGAGGAGCAGCGCTCCTGAAGATCGCGACAGAGCTCGTTTCGCCGGACGAGGTCTCTGCCCCCCCCCCACCACAGAGACTTGCACTGCACACCGCACCGAGTAATGCACTTGCAGTTCGGCAAGGTGATCGCGATCATGTCCGTAGCCGGCAACATCAACGGCATCGTGGAAGGGCTGATCCTTACCGAGGTCTACAACAGGACGCTGCGCACGTTCCCGCAGCTGGCCTGGTTCGTGTTGGCCGGCATCTGCGTGCTGCAGCTGCTGCTGTGGGTCGTCGGCCACCTGCTCTACATCCGCGAAGAGCCGTACATTCGGGACGAGCAGCGACGACGCGACGATGGCGTACGACGCAGAGCGGAGACGGCAGCGTCTTACGCCGAAAGGTTTTGACAGTCGATTCACGCGTACATTGCTCATCCTTTTCTATTGAAAGAAAAACACGTTAGTCAAGTGCACTGACGTAGTACACGGCACCCAAACTAAGATTTTGCGCCAATTTTGTTGAAACCAAAGGTTTGTCGACTGCAGCCGGTTACGCTTGGGTACTCATGACTATGCCACAGCGCTTTCAAAAAACCAGTTGCACCGTAACCATCTTATATTCACGCCGTAGCTGTCGCGACTCTCTTGGCTGCTGTCCCCTTTCGTTACACGCGTGCTAACACTATATGCATACAATCGGGAAAATTCAGTTCAGTGGACCGGTAGACCAGTGGACCGACCAAAGCCTAAGCCTAGCCTAGGCCTGAGACAATGCCTCCTAAGTCTAAGCCTATGGTTAAGCCTAAGCCTAAATAAAATCCTAAGCCTAAGCAAAATCCTAAGCCTGAGCCTAAGCCTAAGCTAAGCCTAAAACTAAGAAATCTTTTGTTTTTTTTTGGGCAGCTGTAGTGTTAGCAAAACAAGAAAGGCCTCAGCCTAAGCCTAAGAAATGCCTAAACCAAAGCCAATGCAATGCATAAGCCTAAGCCTAAGCAAACCTTATGCCAAAGCCGAAGCAAGGCGCAAGTCTAAGAAAATAGGTCGGCCACTGGCCACTGGTCCACTGAACTTGATTTACCCATACAATCGCAGTTGAAAATGGTTGCTGGCATAACGCAGCTTCCAGAAAAGGTTCTAAAGAGGATCTTTCAGTCCTTACTTGTGTCCGTCATTACCCAGTGTCGTCTGGTGTGCAGAAAGTGGTCGCAGTTGCTGACCCTCAAACTACCCTTAGCAGACTACGTGAAAATTCATATTTCTGTGAAAGATGCCAGCGATTGGGGCCGTGCTGGGGACCGCGAATGGGAGTTCACATTCGATACTGAGCGCAAGACAACGGAAGTTTACATTGCAATACAGAGCAGCTTGCTGCGGCACTCAGAACATCCCAATTTTGACCAGTTGACGAGTGCTTTGGCTTTTGTGCTCTGCCAGGTCAACACGCCTACCTTGGAAGAAGCGATGATAACTTACACGTCGCAGATCCAGAAGTCGAAAGCGATGTTGACTGGTCTGGAATTTCAGAATAACTTTTTCCAAGACTTGTTTGCCGTCTTACTGGAGCGGTAATCGCAAAGATTTCATTTGTAACTGGACCCACTGTACATATATACCTACACAATTTACTCGTTCACTGGCGTTAGGGTATCTGCATACTTTGACACTGAAAAGAATGCTACACTGCACTGCTCTGCTGATATGTATACACTGCAGTATGTTGACAGTTTCAGTATCTACGCCACATTCATACCAATGAACATCAATGGCAACAAAACCTCGTACAGCTTGGGTATTATTACAGTGTGTCAGTGTATACTTTATCATCCACTGTTTCAACTTTCAACCAAACAATAGCGAAATACTAATGGTGCCTCACTTTAGAAACAGTGTCAAGACTGTAAATTGCACACTTGACGAGTGCAACCTGGACAAAAACGAGCAGAACAGAGGCTTTTGGCTGTCGACTTTGAGAAACGTGTCCAGGATGTCTTCAGTCGAAAACCTGTTTATGGAGCCCTTTCTTCCGGGTTTCGTGCGATTCGGCAACTCGTCAAAGGGCCTTATCCTCGCTTCTCTTCAAGAGCTGCACATTAGCGTTCCACACACGGCGACGTGTAAATCCAAAAGCGAGATCTGCGAATCGGATCAATACGACGTCCACAGTCACGCGCTGCACTGGCTCGCAGAGCTGGCGCCGAACCTGCAGCGTCTCGAGATGTTCCCGTTCGCCTTCTGCAACATGCCAACCGAGTGCCCCGAGACCAAGTTTCCAAGGGTGACTCATTTGCTCGTGAATAAGCTCGACGTGGGCGCCCGCAGCAGCCAGCTGCTCGCAGAAATTCCGCACATGTTTCCAAGTATCACACATCTTGTCATCGAAAAGTGGACTCGGCTCGAATCGGTCTCGACAGGCCTGTCCTTTCAACGATTCGTGGAACTGGCCAAGCACCTGCGCTATTTGTCTGTTGGACCGCTGGTGCAAAAACGCTCTGCTGAAATTGACCTCAACAGAATGCGTGTGAGTTGCAGCCAATTTACCATGCACCATTACAGGTGGAACAGTACATAACATGCATGCAATACCTACAGTATTATTGTTACAGTGTGCGCATGCGCTGTATGTGCAGGTGGTTTGGCCAGCGGATAGGCCGAAACTGCAACTGGTCTACAAGAAAAAGGGATGGGAGAATATCGCTTCTCTGTGGGCTTCGACACCAATCGTCTTTATTCATGTGTGCAAGTGCATTGTTGGGGCAAACGTTGGACTTCTGAGGACTCTGAGCCAGCGAAAGCTGGCCGTTTGCCAGTTTAGAGGGTCCTTTCATCGCGTTTTTGGTGAGTTCTTTACGTTGGCGGCATCGCCTTGTGGGCGGCACCGCTTGTGCATGATTCAGGACATGAGTCTGAGCTCAGAGAGGATGGCGAGAGCGAGGCTTCTGAAAGTAGTACCGATGATGACGATGAGCAGACCATTGGTCTTTGTGGAATCCATCCAGCACAGTTTGAGATGCAGGCAAGGTTTGAGATGCAGCGGAGAGTTATGTGGAACAATGTTCTGTGGGGCGACTATGCCACGGAAAGTTTCTTTTGTTTCATTTCTTTGGTACATACATCTGTACTGCAGTAGTAGGTATATCTGTAGGTAGTGTGTGGTGTGTGTATAAGCCATGACCGCCGAAGGCGGCATGGAAGGGACGGTTGCCCCCGGGGTCTGTGGCGTTGGTCTGCCCTCCCTCCGCCGAGCGTTGATAGGCAGTCCAGCCAGGCTGCACGTGGATCAAGGCCTCGTAAACCTCCGACTCCTCGGAGTGCCCCGGTAAGGAGCGGTTGAAAGTATAGTGCCCCGGGGCACTATTGGAGGATTTACGGTCCATATACATACGTGTATATACGTACACGTAGAGTAAACATAAACAGACGCGTAGTGAAATTGCAGAGGGAAGAAGTCGACGAGCGCATGCGCATGTTCTTTCTTAGCAAGCTCATTGAAGAACGTCACCCGCTCGGCTCCTTTGCCCACCCCGTGGCGTGCTTTACCATGTACACTGAGAGTGAACTGAGGCGCATTTTGGACAATTTGAGTGTAGCGCAGCAGAGGCAGACTGAGCGGAACATGTTGGAGTACAACACAGTGCCTAGCCGAAGGAAGCCGAAGGAATCTGCACCTGCGGCGGAGAGCAGCAGTAGTTCTGCAGCTGGTGGAAGTGGCACGAGAAGTCAACCAAAACCCTGGAAGGCCCAGAAAAAGAAGCAAAAGAACAAGAAGCCGTTCTAAGTTTGTAGGAAGCAATTTGCACTCTCTGAATTTTGGTTTTTTTCTTTGCTCACATTCTCTGATTTTTACAACGTTTGCTGAAACCATATCAATAACCTGCCCGTGTAATAGCGTTGCTTGCCTGTATTCATCTACAGTATATGGCCCATTATCACTTTCGGTATGTCACTTTCAAAGAAATCAGGGTGTACGCGTCAGCGTACAACCCTAATATGTGACGACTTCTCAATGCGGCTTTTTGAATTTTCGATCGCCTATAACTTTTAATTGCCTGAACGGATTTGGACGCGTTATAGCTCAAACGAACCGCCTTCTTCTGGGGCATCGAACGCGCCATAACGCGTTTCCTTGTTTTGCTGCAAGGGGGCGATACCCCCAAAAATGTTGTGAAAACGCGGGTTTTTTTTTTCGTGTTCTCTGCCACTTTTTTGGACCGCCACTCCTGAACGCCGCTAGCGATTGGGCTAAAACTTGGCATGGATACGCAGTCTATGGTGGCAATTTCTACCTCAAATGCATTTGCTCCTAGTTGCTTCCAGTCTTGAGTTATGGCCGATTTTGCCCGATTTTTTGGACATAGCCGTTTTTTCGGCCAAAACTTTGTCAGCTATAGGCGCTTCAACCGCTCATCGGAGAGATTCGCTATAATTGTGAAAGTTGACCGCCCAGACATGTATCATTTCACTTTCAGCAATTCAGGTCGCTCCGACGTCCATGTCGCCATAGCCGAATTTTTTTGATAGTTCCGACAAGAGTAAAACTCCAAAAAATGCCATGTAAACCCCCAATTTTTTTTTGATTTTCGTGAACAATACGTCAAGGCGAGTGATTGGTAGTCAATGTTTTTAACGTTTAATCAATGGATAATGAGATATGAGCTCCTGAACCTTTAAAAAATGATTTTATTTTTAATTTTTTTTTTATAATTTTTTTGTTAAAGAAATCGGCATGAAGCTTTGCAAGCGTATGCTGTATACAATCAGAAATTAATCCCCCAAATGGATTCTTTCTAAATGCCCACAATCTTGAGATCCGGAACACTTAGTAATGTTGCGTCTTGGACAACAAATCGAGAGGTCGCGGGTTCGACTCCCGCTGGTGTCTCTTCCATCTCCTATGGCCCAATGGGAAACCAATCAGTACTGCGTTACCCCACTGTCCCTTCCCATGTTGTTCCCACGACCCACGCTAAATTTTTTCAGTTTTTTTTTGTTTTTCAGGCTTTAGTATATTTTTTTGGCTGACTTTTGGGATGTGCACTTTTATGTGCAACCGCACAAGCCGCACAGGCCGCACGCGCACGCACGCACGCACGCACGCACGCACGCACGCACGCACGCACGCACGCACGCACGCACGCACGCACGCACGCACGCACGTATGTACGTACGTACGCACGTACGTACGAACGAACAAACGCCCGCCCGCGGGCCAGCGGAGAAGCGGTGCGACCGCTGCCAGCAGAACCAGAATCACGCAGTGTCGGCGAAACTGCATTTCCCCGAAGCGCAGCGATTCCTCTTTGTGTGCTCAACCGCTTCCAGGTCGTGAGGAACTCTGGTAATGAGGCTGTGCTCATGTTCATCTTTTCTTCGACTACTACCCGGAAGTGTTATACATTGCAGATCCACCTCAGATGCAGCGGGACGAGCGACAGATCAATGGCTTCAGCACGACCAACCAAAAAATCAGAGGTGTCCACTTTTGTTCTTTTTATTGAACGAACGTGTAGTGTGTGCATAACATGTTGGTCCGAAACATCGAGTGCTCCTTTACTTCGCTTTATCTGCCAACCTGCATGATATGATTGGCGTCAGTAATCAGTACTGTACGCAGTTTCTGTACAAAGCGAAACATTGGCATACTTTACCATAGGCAAGCAGTGGAGAATGGTGGCCGCTGCTGAGCACAGTGGCAACAGCCCAAGTTGTGGCCACTACGTCGCCTGGATTCCCAGTTGCGCTTCCACACATGGCAGGCAAAACAGAGAGTGGATAAAGGTCGACGATGCCTCTGTTGGCAACGCAAGGGCATTCCCAGCCGGGCTGAAGGGGATGACGCTGCTGGTTCTGGAGGCCCGCCACTAGTGTGCGATGGATATTTTATTTACCCCTTTGCTATGATTTGTGTGTGTGTCAGTGTGTAGGATAGAACATGGGCTGCTGGACTGTTTTCTGTGCACTTGCACGACGACGTGTACCCTTCTGTGTGCCTGCCTGCCTGCGTGCGTGCGTGCGTGCGTGCGTGCGTGCGTGCGTGCGTGCGTGCGTGCGTGCGTGCGTGGTGCGTGCGTGCGTGCGTGGGTGCGTGCCGGTGCGTGCGTGCGTACGCATGGGATTCATAGACTACACGCTAACCGCTGAACGTTGTACGAGCGAACCTTTGTATAATGTGGCCAGCTTTAGCGTCTCACGGAATAGCAAGGTAGAAAACGGCGGCTGGGCTCGGTGTTGGAATGATGCGCACGTCTCTAAGCTAGCTGACTCAGCAATAGACAGCGTTCACTTTTCGATGCATCATGCACAACATTTCCTCTGCTTTTCTTCAAATATAATCACTGTTTGGCATCATGGGGATGGCTATGCTATATGGGCCATTGACGGCCGCCTAGCGTTGCCCCTAATCCAACAACAACAACAACAACAACAACAGCAACAAGAACATGAACAAGAACAAGAACAACAAGAACAACAACAACAACAAGAACAACAACAACAACAACAACAACAACAAGAACAACAACAACAACAACAACAACAACAACAACAACAACAACAACAACAACAACAACAACAACAACAACATTCGTTCGTTCGTTCCATCGTTCGCTCGTTCTTTCGTGCATGTGTGGGTACGCTTTTTACGCCAAAGGAAAAATCTTACGAAAAAACACTGTATTAAGGAAAAATTTGCAGGCGGCTGCAAAAAAAGGAGAATATGTGACGCTCTAATGTTGCAGTCCAGTTTGGAAAAGAGCGGTATTAAGGCATGCCCCACTGCGTTCTAGCCACTTCCACACTGCAGCTGATCAACTTCAGTTTGAACAAACCATGTATATTAATCCGAACCGAACGCCGCAAAACGTCACATATTCGGCGTTTGTTGTGTTCGCCCACAACGGAAACGTCCATCAACTCATAGCTCATCTCCATAACAAAACGTTATCATTGCCCATCACCATGAGAGCCAAAGTATGTTTTGCATAATCAATCGGGGTGCCCTGCTAAAAACTGTGACATGTGGATTCGTGATGATGTACAGTTGGTAATGTGGGTGGCGTAGGCGAGACGTACATACGTACTACAATCCGGCTCCATTCCCTTGTGGCGTTCCGCCAAAATGACGAACTGTTTGTACAACATTCGTATCTTGTCCCCCAGCGATTTGTGTAGTGCCCTAATGCGTGCGTGTTCTCGTGCTTGCCAGCCTGCCTGTGTGCGTCAGTGTATGCGCGCGTGCATCGTGCGTGCGTTCGTGCGTCGTGCGTGCGTCGTGCGTGCGTGCGTGCTCTGCGTGCGTGCGTGCGTGCGTGCGTGCGTGCGTGCGTGGTGCGTGCGTGCGTGCGTGCGTGCGGTGATGGGGGTCAGGACATGTGCTAATTTCTCGCATCGCTCTATGTAAATGTCAGTCAGTCCAGTCACCGTTACTTTCGCAGCACATTTCCGTTGGGGCGAAAACAAACGCCGAATATGTGACGTTGCGGCGTGGTTCGGATAATATACATGGTTTGTTCAAACTGAAGTTGATCGCTGCAGTGTGGAAGGGCTAACGAGGGGTAATACCGCTCTTTTCCAAACTGGACTGCAACATTAGAGCGTCACATATTCTCCTTTTTTTGCAGCCGCCTGCAAATTTTTCCTTAATGTCCTTTTCTTCGACTACATGTATCTATCACATAATTTTTCTAACAAATATATGTATGAAATTGAGGAAATTCTGCCAAAGTTAATTTGCGATGCTCTAATGAAATCTCGGAAGTGATAAATGGGCCAGTGATAGCGGAATATTCGCGGCATAATTTGCTTTCTGCTCTGCTGGTAAGGTGTACACCTTGTTATGGTGATCTGATCGCCGCTTACTCCTATCTGCTTCGTGAGTTTTATTGCTTTGGCGCGTAAAAAGACGGAAATCTCGCATTGTGAAGCGCCCTGAGGAGGGAGGCAGATTAGCACATTTATGTAACAGTACCTGCATGGTACAGCGGAAGGATACTTGTTCACTCGTTTGCTCGCTCGGTTGTTTGTACGCACGCACGCAGCGATGGATGCACAACTGCGCGACATTTTTAAATTTTTCTAAATTACCGTGAATTCTCTAATTAGAACCGCCCAAATTGCCCCCTCACCCGGTTGGCTTTCCAGTTTATATTGGCCCCCCCCCCCACACTTCCTTAATCAGCCGCTGTTCAAAGGTCGAGTTTTTCAGTGCGTGGGTATGTGTACATCTGTGTGGTACTGTATGTCGCCGTTTGCGCATGTGCAAAGGTCTATCGTCCTCAGCCAGCCTCACTCTGTTGGGGCGTTCTTGGTGCATTTCTCGCTGAAATGTTGTTGTAGATAAGACACCTCCAGCGACGTAGGCTCGTATATTCACACACAACTTTCATCGGTCTCGCGAGCGCTCTTCGCCTTGACACGCGGCACTGGCAAGCACCGCAAGCATGCATCTCCTAACTGCAGGTATATGTTTGATGTGTTCTCAGCTTGCGTGCGCAGTTTTTTCGAGCAGTTCTTGCATAGACCTTTCGTCTACACACAATTTTATACTTGGTGGGATGTCACGTACAATAGGTGCGCTACTGTGTGTCGCCTTCGCCAGTGGCGCTCGACAGAACATCGATCCAAAAGTGGAGTTCCAAGAAAGCCTCAAGAAAGTGGCCCAGTTGTCTCTGCTGCTTCGCCACAGAGAGCAGGAGCCTGAATTCAGCTTCGCAAGACCTGCTCAGCTGGCTGGGGTTGGTGAATAGTGAACAAAATCGAGCGTACATCTCATGCATGTATTGAATCGATTGATAGAAATTACAACATATTTTTGTAAAAATGTACAGAAATATTTACAGAAAAAAAAGTTTTAGTTTGTATTGCAGTGTTTGCAAATGTGTGTGTGTGTTTCGCCTCCACCGCTTGACACCCAGGAGACTCGCGAAGCGCGTCCCCTTTTTTATATCGTGCAATTAATTCGTAGACTCGAATTCGTAGAATTTTGCTGCCATGTTTACTGTTGTTGCAAAAGGCAAAATGTACAAATGCACCAAGTTACACGCGCTACCGCTACACGCAGCTGGTATCTTTTTGTACACTGTTGCACAGACTTGTTGTATCACTCAAATAATCCATTGAAACCAAACAAAACTCAGGTCGATGACTTTGACTGCAACACGGCTCCGAGCAAAGTCTACCCCACGTCCGCCCACGCCGTGCGCCCCGCCGACATTCGTCACGTCGCGACCATTGGAGACTCCCTATCGGTTGCTTCATTTCAAATTTGCGCCTTACAGAAAACTTTGAAATGTTTCAGGCGGCCAACGGCGCGGCCGCACGCACGCTCATTGGTCTGGCTCGAGAGTATCGAGGTCTCGCATTCTCCGCGGGGTGTGACGGCTCGTTGAGAAGCCACGCGTCATTGCCTAGTGAGTGTACTGTACTCTGAATTTGCATGCATTTCTCGAAATCGAATTTCAGACATACTAAGAAAGTTTAATCCACGACTATTCGGCTGCAGCAGAGGTCACGGGGACGAGGACAATTGGGAAGTGGCGAGGTCATTTTCTGAATTTTTTGTAATCTTGTCGAAACGTTGAATTTTCGACTGCAAAGTTGTTTGACTGTCGACAACACCGAAAAAGAAACTTCCAGATTCAACGTCGCCGTGCCCGGCGAGGAAGCGTTCTCGATGGAACGACAACCAAAGCACTTACTACAGCTGATGCGTCTTCGTCTGTGAGGAATATTTCTGTTTGCATTTAATCGTGACACCGTTTCAATCAGTCTCGCTCGTTGTGCTGATCACTTTGATCAGGACCAAAGAGCAGTTCTACCAGGACTGGAAGCTGCTGACCATCCACATAGGCGGCAACGACCTGTGCCACTACTGCAGAGACGTCGTACGCACTTGTGACTTTCTCATTTTGTAAATTTTCTGCTCTATTGAAGGAAGGAAATACCTACTGCACCATGAGACACGTGCACATCTGTGCATTGCTCTGTTGACCTCTGCTGCAGCGCAAGTACTCGCCGAGGAGCTGGGCCCGGCAGGTGGCCAAGGTCGTCCGGATGGTGAAGAGGACGATTCCGCGGGTCATCGTCAGCGTCACCGGGCCGCCGCACGTCGAGATCATGGACGAGGTGTACAAGGAGAGCCTCTACTGCAAGGTCGTCGGCAAGTGAGTACTGCTGCTATTGGGCATTACTGGCGCAGCGTTATTGCCACTGTGAAAACCGCAAAGAAAGCGTTCAGAGTGATGTGCAAGTGCATGGGCCGTGTACCCACGAGTTCTCTGCGCCACATCGTCAATGCCTACTACAAGGAGCTCGCAAAGTACCAGTTCAAGCGGGAATTTACCGACTCCGACACCTTTGCGCTGGTCGCCCAGCCATTCGCCGTTGGCAGCATCAAAGCGCCGCGCAAAGTCAGTGCCTCGCAGTCGTCACAGCTATAGTGCGTGGTAGCGAGTAGTGACTGTGTTTGCAGTCTAACGGCAAGATCGATCACAGCTTCACAGCACCGGACTGCTTTCACTGGTCTACTAAAGTGAGGAATGACTGTCGTACAGTACATAGATCGTAGTGCGATTGTTTACTGTGAGTGTATACTGTGAGTGTAACATTTTCGCAACACTTTTTTCAGTCTGCTTTTTTGAATTTTGCAGTAATGGGCATCATTGACAAAAATTGATGAAATTCGGGGGAAAAGGAAAATCGTTCATGAAACCTTCTCCTTCATAGCACCCTCTGAAACGTCAGACCGATCTGTTAGCGAGGTAATCGATCGACGAAAGGACGGACGGACGGAAAAGTGTAACGACTTTCCGTACGTACTGTACTCGAGCGTGGACGTCATGTAGCGAAAACAACAGGGCCACGACACTGCTGGTCGAGTGCTGTGGAACAACCTCATGGAGCCTGTGGGCAAGAAGACCTTCTACAAAAGCACGGCCGATGCGGCCAATCACAAGCTCAACTGTCCAGACGAGGTCTGTTCGTGTCAAACCGAACGATAATATTACGGTGCGCTTTCAGAACTGCCCGTTTATTCGAACGCCGGCCAATTCGGAGAACTGCGCCAAGTTCCTCAATTGATTCGATTCGACGCGTGCATACCCTTGACTGGACAGAGCAGTGCATTCCGTTTCCTCTGTCGATGTAACACAGGCGTGCACCAACATATGTAGGTAATTAGGGCTCTACAGGGTTTTAATTTGAGCAGTTTTGTTCGGTTTTTGTTGACAACTGGTCCCCGGTAATCAACAGCTTGGAAACAAGAACGGGACACTCGTTTGAAGTTTAATCCCTATTCTAATCAATACTGCCCCTTTTGCCGTGTTTTCTGTTCATTTTTTACGCTGGTATTTTACGCTCTTCATTCAATGATTCTGTACGACAAACTAAGCATCGATACCGACAGAAACGCAATGTGGAAAAGCAAGCATAACGACGCACTGGCACAACACCGCCAACGTGAATCGAACTGGTTTGTTTGAGGCTTCTTACGCCTGCTACATACCCAGATTCACTCATCCGACGCCGAGATCATTCTTGCGATGACAGACGCCTGAATTGTATGTATCCGGGTTCTGAATGTATGTATGTAACGCGAAAACAGAATGTATCAGGGTTCTGAAAAAGTATGACATCACGCACGCACACACGGAACGAACACTCACTTGGGCCGTCGTCGCCCGCCGCTCGCGTCATCCTTTTATCGAAGCTGAGGAGAAACCGTTGGTCGTCCGCACATGAGTCCGCCGCGAAGACATTTCATTTTCCACCGTTTCAGAAGCACCGGCGCATCCCACCCGAGCAGCCTCGACTCCGACTCATACCTGTAACTGGGCCAGCAGAGAGCATGGAGGGCATGTAACACTGAAAAGCACTGAAAACGCCAACATTTACTCACTTTCATTATTTTAGACACGGTCAAAATCCTTTGGAAAATTTCTGGGAGGTTTGGGGGGTGGAGGTGGTGGCGCTGGAAAAATAGTGGGGTGGCAAAATCCCCCAAAGCCCCCCCTCCTGTTACAGTCATGTCCCAACTTGTGCCTATTCCACCATCGCGAGCTAAGCCACTCCGAGATGAAGCTTTTCTCCTCATCTGCCGCTCTTGCACATGACGTCAAGATTGTAATCGCAACAACTGCGGCGACAACAAATTCGCAACAACAAAACAGTTTCATTTAGGCGCTACCGCGGAAACTGACTGACTGGGCAGCAGAAATGTAAACACACTCATGTATGTAGGTATACGCAGAGGAAAGAATGTCGTTGACAGCGCTTAATGCATCAATTTATATTAGCCCGTTCAGACCCGTAACGTCTACTTGTATGAATCTTCTCTCAACGAGTAGCTTTGTTTATGAGAACTATTTTAATGCTACCGGTATTGACAAATACATAGTGCCTTTGCAGCGCAGCGGAATGCATAATGCGCTACATTTGTCAAATGTCTATGTCCGTTCCGTGTTTGTCAACTGTAGCAGTGCGACATAAACGTTGAGGGCAGAGCTGCAACGCAGACACTACACTGAAGCTAGGAATGTAACGTTGAAAAGCTACCAAACCTGGACTCGAATGTTGAACCAACAAACGTAAAAATGTACATTATTTTTTGTTGTGTGACTGTTGGACCCAGGGGTAGTTTGCGGCCCCATCTTTTTTTGACTAAGTATGAAAAGCGGACACTTTTCCAGTACAGATCAAAAATGAAATTTTGGAAACCTCCACCGTGACCAAGTTAGAAAAGCGGACACCTTTCCGGTACAGATGAAAAATGAAATTTTGGAAACCTCCACCGTGACTAAGTCTGAAAAGTGGACACTTTTCCGGCACAGATGCTCTGGAGGCTATCTGTGCCGGAAAAGTGTCCGAATCCGCAGCCTCTCTGTTGTCTGGAAGGATCCTGGATACGCAAGAACGTCTAGCTACGCCTGAAGGCCAGTGCACGTTCCGCAATGTGGGTCTCGCGTCTGGCTACGCCCAAAGACCAGTGCACGCAGTGATCTCCTGGTTAAGCTCTCCCCGTCAGTGACAGGTCTTGCGTCTAGCTACACCCGAAGGCCAGTGCACGCTGTGAGCAACCAGTGATCTCCCCAAGGATCCTGGATACGCAAGAACGTCTAGCTATGCCCGAAGGCCAGTGCACGTTCTGCCAGTGGGTCTCGCGTCTAGCTACGCCCGAAGGCCAGTGCACGCAGTGATCTCCTGGTTAAGCTCTCCCCGTCAGTGACAGGTCTCGCGTCTAGCTACACCCGAAGGCCAGTGCACGCTGGCAGCAACCAGTGATCTCCCCAAGGATCCTGGATACGCAAGAACGTCTAGCTACGCCCGAAGGATCTCCCCAAAGATCCGTTCAAATGACGACAGATTGCAGACGCCCGATTCATCACTGTGGACAATGTCTCACAGTCAGCTGAGGAGGATCCTGCCTGACGCTCCAGAAACACTGTACTGAAGCGGCAAGTCTGACTACGCCTTTCTGCACACCAAAACTGTACAATTCAGTTGAACACGAAATGGATACGACACAGTACTATACAACAAGGGAACGAAACGCACTACGAACACTGATCTGGTATGTACACTGCTTGGGTTGTCGAATCAGCGGGGGTATTTATGTGCAGTCAGTGGAGGGGAGAGGGACGCTATCTCGGCGTCGTCCAGTCTGGTCTTGCAGCAGCGCGCTGCCGCCGCCGCTTGTCAGCTGAGGCACGCCGCTTGGGCCGTAGGCAGGCCTTGAGCGCTGACGGCGGCTGGATCAGAGGGCGCAGCTGCAGTCCGGTCGGCGGGAGCTCGAGTTTGCTGAGCTTGAGGGGCAGACGCGACGCTTGTCTGTTGGAGACTGGTTGGCGGGTGGTTGGCGTCCTTGGGAAAGTTCGGCGCCGCTGGAGCTCCAGTGTTGAAGAGGAAGAGAGTTGATAGTACGGTAGGCCGGCTGGTGGACGTCCTGTCGGACGTCAGTACACTGCCCCGGTTACAGGTATGAGTCCCCCTAGATTCGCCCTTGAGACGACAGCGGTCTCTCTCACTGTTCGGTTCGAGGCTGTAGCCAACGTGACTGACGCTGCAAGAGGTGCGGCGCGGCTTTCTATGAAGCTCGAGAAAGCTGGGGTCGGAGGAGCGCCGTTTGCGGAATCTCACGCAGGACACGTTTTCGATGTTGGCCATTGCAGCGTGCACGATCTTTTGTCTGAAAGCGTGCGTGCGTGCGCGCGCGCTCGTGTGTGCTTGCATGCATGCGTGCGTGCGCACGCGCGCGCGCGCGAGTTTCCGCTTACTGGCTTCTCGAAAAGTGATCCTTGTAGCGATAGGGCACGACTGCGTCCGGCCATCTTCTGAAATCTCCGGCTATGGCCGCCGCGCGCCCGTGCCGCATTCTGATCTTGTTCTCCGCTGACAAACGCTCCCCATAGCTAGTGGCAAAATTTGTCACAATCGAACACTAGAGCGCGAACGAAACGCTCGTCGACAGCGTGCAGCAACGCATCGTCTTGAACTGAACCAGTGCCTCAGACACTGGAATGACGATACGGACGGACGCTGCGCAAAGTCAGTCAGTAACACATGTCAATGACGTCGGCTCACGCGCCTGTTGTCGCGGACTGAATCTTCCAAGACAATAATGGTGTTGCGAAATTCACTGGTTCTTCGTTCCCTCTGAGGTATGACTGTGCGCGCGGGCATGTACCGTATACATGCACATTCGGGGGGGGGGGGGCAGGCAATGCGTTGGCGAGAGTCTGCATGCACACGCGTGTCGCATTCGATGTAGAACTGCGCTGAGTGAGCGCAGCAACCTGACCTGTGTAAAAAATGTTCGTGCGGCCCAATGTCACTATGTCCTAGTCGTAGCGTAGTCGGGATCGAAAGCAGACGTCGTACGAGCAGAGCAGAGAGCGCCCACAACGGCTTGAGTGCGCGAAGCGCCACCAAACACAAAATCTGGGAGGGGGCGGGGGGGGGGGGGTGGTGTTGCGATCGGGAGGGATGGCCTCCCTTCACCGCCACAATAAAAATACCCATGACCCTCAATTCCTCCTCCTCACCCCCCTCCAATAAGTGTCCAGGGTACAGAGCAAACTGGAAAATGAGCGCCCAGTTCGGGAGTGAGTTGTCGCGATGCGCTTGGCGCCTGCCACGAACGAATGTCGTAACGAGCACAGCTGGGGGTTAGGCAAGAACCTTTACGCCAACCGCCGCCTCAGAATTGTGAACTGATGTGTCGACGCTCGACACATGTACCGTGATAACAGACATTCCTCAACATGACACACATACAATGCCCCCACACGCACTAGTCAGTCTAATGCTGTACACTGCATTGACCAGAGTGAACACAGTTGTGTTTAACCGAAGACGCGACACAACATGAACTTTCTCCTATATCTTCTGAGATGTTGCGGCTGTTTGCGCAGTTGGGCTAAGGCGTTGGTTCCAAACCGCAAGGTGCAGAGTTCAATCTTCAGCTTGGCAAGCCTGCCAAAAAAACAGTAACCCCCTTGGGCAAGGGGCTAACGCAAAAGTACCCCCTGATCGCTGTTCTCATTGAGTCGGTCGGTCTTGTAGAAGGCAGAGGTAACCAAGGACCCATGCGGCCCCACTCTCGCCTGAGACTTCAGTCTCGAACCTCCAAAAAAATGTAACAAATGTACTTTGACTAAATTTACCAAAATTGTCCTGCCAGTGTCATTCTTACTCCCACACACGCCTGCCAAAAATTGTTGACCAGCCCACCCCTCAGCAGGTGCTATGCTTCACGCGACTCTCGGCATGGCAGAAAATACTGCGGCTTTCAACAGCACAAATTCAACAATAACTGGAAAAAAGAAAACGAATCAATCATCCGTTTTTTGCTTCTGCTTCGGCCAGTGCATTATAGGCGGTCTTGGAGCTGACGCTAAAGCGAATCACAAATGGAGTGTTAGCTAGAGATGGTTTTTGAAAAAAAAATCGGTCGTTTTTTATTTATTAAAAAATTTTTTTTTTTAATTAAAAAAAAATTTTCTTTTCTAAATTAAGGGAGGGTTCAGGCGATGTAAGGTGCCATATATTAGTGTAAATAATACCTTGTAGAGGGTGTTTCAGAGCTATTGTGATCCACAAAAGCATTGAATGGCCATACAAATACATGAATAGCTTGCTTTACACCCACAGGTGCACAACAACGTACAATGGTATGTACAAGGTACAACATATATACCACACAGGGAACGTGGTGGCATGTACCTTGTCCATATTCTATCCTTAAACGCATAAATGGCCATACAAATACATGAATAGCTCGTTTTACACGCACAGGCGCACTACAATGTACAATGGTATGTACAATGTACAACATGTATACCACACAGGTAATGTGGTGGCATGTACCTACGTCCATATTCAATGCTTAAATGCACCAAAGGGCCAAATTTACCACTGTATCAGGCACAATTTTGAAGAGAAGACACAAAACTGGTGAAAAACTAAAGGGAAAACGTAAAATATAGTGAGAAAAACAGACAAATTTCACTTTTTTTTATTAATAAAAAAAATTTTTTATTAAAAAAAGAAAGGTCCCATTTTTGTTATTAATAAAAAAATTTTTTTTTTAATAAAAAAAAAATTATTTTCGAAATTGAAACCATCTCTAGTGTTAGCAACTAGCCAGCCACATCGCATGAAAAAAAAACATAAAAATTGCACCACCTTCCTTTCGTGCGCGGTTTGGGGCCCCAATTCTTGCCTTTATGGTCCGGAAACCGAACGAGTCCGTCCAACTTCGTTCGAAACTCCGCCTCTGGCCGCAGTGTGAAGTCGGCATTAAGCCTCAAATTGAAGGATTTTTAAAATTTGAAATTTGAATTAAAAAATTCAAACGAGAAAACGAACTCGGGCTCTTTCGAGAGAATGGCGCGACCGCAAGACTGCTCGGGCTGGCTACTGGCCGTCACGTTGTTCTCACGAGCCTGGACAGCAATTTAACTATATTAAAAAAAACAGAAAATTTAAAAGAAAAAAAAACAACATTTTCCCACCAGACATCTCAAGACGTCCCAGAGAACGCTGTTGGGCGCGTCCGTTTTCAGTGCGGTGGGCGAAGTGTGCGAAGGCGCCACCCGATAGCCGGCGTTTAGGAGGGCCGACCTGACGTGTTAGGCTTTTTAGGCGAACTTTTTTTTCGCAACCATACACAAGCACGCCCAAACCGGACAACACAAAGTGGATTGTAAGCACGCACGTGTGCATGCATATGTGCGTTTACGAATTGTTTTATACGAAATACGAATCGTTTACGAATTTACGAAAAAGCACACACACACACACACACACACACACACACACACACACACACACACACACCGCACGCACGTACCTGACGACTTTGAGCTTGGGCACGGGGCACTTGATCTTGTGACAGAGCGACTGCAGTTGTCGGCAGAGGGGCACCTCCTTTAGGTGGCATTCCTACAGACATACAGCTCTGTTAGTTAGTTAGTGTTGTTGTTGTTGCATTAGCGGACAACGCTAAGAGGCCATCAATGGTCCATATAGCATACCCATCTCCATGACGCCTTCCTGTCTAGAGCCGCATAAACCTTCAGAAGAACGCCATCTGTGCGGGGCAGCGACGGCACGAGAAAATCCATCGGAAGGGAAGTCCTCGATCTAGTGGGTCCATCAGGAATCGAACCCATGACCTTGCGCGTAAGAGGCCGATTCTTTACCACTAGGCCATACTCTGTCCTAGTTAGTGTTGGTCACCCATTCAGCGATTTGCATATTCACTCACAACAGTGCAGCGTACCTCTTCAATAAGTGACAGTATTCCGACGATGCGCGCATGCGTCGCAAGGCGATGAGGCTCTTCGGCTTTTGATATCGAGCCCACAAGTCGCTTGACAAAGTCCACGCTGTGAATGGGTGCTGACCACACGGGACCTGCCATCTGCAATGCAACACAGCACCAGTAGCCCACAGCCCACAAACCAACAACGAAGAATATCCACTAGCGCATTTAAATCCACTACCACAGAAATTAGGTTCCCTCTTAAATACGATGCGCGCAACATTCGCGTAAATACATACTGGTTAGGCTGACCGGGGGGGGGGGGGGGTACCTACGGATGTGAAAGTTAGTAGGGCTGTATTTTAAGACTTAAAATTTGTTCACTCAAAAATAGCGCCTAAAAGGTGTTTTGAGCTCAAAATGGGTTCTAGCAATGGGGTAAAAAGCGCTATTTCGCCGTCCTAGGGCAAAAAATAGTGAAAATATGCCAGAACTCTCATTTTATCACTTCACTCTATTCGAAAAAAAAACTTTATACATTCTGAAGGGGGGGGGGGGTGAGTCACAACTGGGGGACTCTTCAGCTAGCGACATGCGTCTACGCATGACCCACCTACCACAATACCTGTAATCGGGTCTGGAAGAGTGGGGGGGGAGTAAATGGCCGAATTCTGGGGGGGGGGGTGTGGAGCAAAAAGTGGGGGTAGCTGGCCATTTTTTGAGTTATACTGGTACTTTTTGGTCAAAAATGGGTATAAACAGGGTCTAAACAGTGTTATTTAGCTGTTTTATGGTCATATAACACTGAAAAGCACTGAAATACACCAAAATTTACTTACTTTTATCGTTTTAGGCCGAGTGAAAATCCCTTGGGAAAATTCTGGGGGGGGGAGGGTTGGGGGTGGTGGGATGTGCTCAAAAAAATTCCGTGGGGCGCGCCTACCCCCCCCCCCCCCCCCCCCGAGTTACAGGTATGCCTACCACCGACTAACGGCCCAAAACACCGAGCAAGCATGCACACAGAGCGTGATCTCAAGAGAAGTTGGAATGTGTTCGTTTCTTCGTGTTCTCACCTGTATTCTGCCTCCGCAGTTCTCGCATTGCGCGGCGCCTTTGCCGAGGGAGTTGGCCGTGAACTTGGAGCCCTTCTCGGTGGCCACGAGCCTGCCGAGCGCCAGCAGCTGCGTGGAGCCGCAGGACACGCATTCGTGCACCATCGCCTGCTTGCTGCAGCAACGACGCACACCGCCACGACGTCTAGGCGCTGTGTTGGCCAGCAACACGCACGCACGCACGCCCGCAGCAACCGCTTCCAACGACACCGCACTGCCCATCCATAGTCGCACACCACAGCCGCGTCTTTCAATCAACTACAGACAGCCATTGTACACAGGCGTCGCATACGTGCTACTTGGACGAGGGGGGGGGGAAATGGACAACGAGTTCGAAGTTAGCTCCCCCCCCACCTAGATTCGAATTTTTTCAACTTGTCCAAAGGAATTTGAAGCTGAGTGAATTTGAGCCCTAGCTATCCGGTGTCTGTATCTAAGCACAAAACACGAAAAAGGACACCAAACGCTATTTCGGTACACAATTTCGTCATTCCGAGTAGTCCACCCCCACTCGGCCGGACCCAGTTACGTGTATGCCGTTGCGTGCAGCGAGTCAGGCAGGCAAGAGTAAAACGCCAGAGAACGCCAACCAGAAGCTGTGCTTGGCTTCCGAGGCGCCGCTGTGGACGGCGACGAAGAGGCGGACGTAGAAGTCGACGCTCACCGACAACAGCGGCTCCACGTAGCGGCCGTAGCGATTCGCCGTCGAGTCCAGCGTCTTCAGCACGATCCGCAGCGCCTGAAAACCTTTCCCCTTTGACTGGCTGCTAGCTAGCTCGGCTCATGGGTGGGGTCAGGAGGGGGGTGTAGCCATGCGGGCCTTTTGTGTACCTTTCAGTGTAGTGTAACCCAAAAACTCTAACCCCCAGACGGCCCCTGGCTCAGACCCAACCTACCTATGGATAGGCTCTGCAGGCAGCAAGCATACGGGACAGGGTGGATGGGTGTTAGGGCTAGAGCGTTCAACGAAACCACAGTACAAGACTCCAGTTTAGAAAACGCCGTAATCTGGATGGACTCTTTTGCGAGTTCCACTAATAAAGTGCAAAATGGGAAGCTGAATGAAATATTCTACTCAAAGGTCGTTTGTGCGAGACAAATTGAAACATTATTATTAACCGCTTAGAAGGGGGGAGGGTGGTCGAAACTCCAAAAGCTGCGCCTTCCATTCCCGTATTGTCAGCATTTCTTTCAACCCGACCCTGACCAGCTCCTGTGGGCTTGGAGAGGGCCGGTGGCTGATAGTTTAGTTGCCATGACAGCAGACACTATCATCATGCGATTCGTGTGCAGCAAACAGTAGTAAGACAAGACGTGGAAGGGCAGCAAGGCAGCAACATACCATTTCGTGGCACGCGTCGTTCCTGAGCGATGCGGTGCCGTACTTGACGAAGCAGGCCTCCGGGGTGTTGCCACACAGCACCGCCATGTCCGTGCACGTCACCATCAGCAGGCCTGGGACCACACACATACCGTTTCTTGTTTGTTTTGCTTTGTTTGTGTGTGGGCCGCTTCTATGATCGTGGGGGCCTCTCTCTCTGGTCACCTTCGACCGCTGCTAGTAAGAGACGAGACCCAGTCAGCCCGATCCTGGGGGACTGGCTACCCTAACGGGCCGGAATTGTCACTGCCACACACACCGTCGTCGCCACACTACAACTACCGCACCCCGTTCAATCACCCATAGCTTATGCAAACTTGTAAACCACCAGTGCATGGACACGCACCCCCTTCGGCGACGGCCTGCACGGCAGCGTCTAGGAAGTGGCATGGCGAGCCGTAGGGATCGAGGTCGATGACGTGAAAGCGACTCTCGGCCGAACGGCTCTTGTACATCAACGAGCTCAACAAACGCGCAACGCAATGACTGAGCACGCGGGAGGGGGGGGGGGGTAGGCCCGGTGCCTGCCCGCCCTGTCGGTTCCTGCGCCCTGGACCTGGGATCACGCTGGCCTACACACCAGCCCCAGTGACCAACGTCCCACTCGCGGGCAGCATAGGTGGGCTCAGGGGGTCTAGGGTGGGTTCACCCTCCCCCTGGCTATAGCTGTCCTGCTTTTTTGCGGGAGAGAGAGGCCCCCCCCTGGCCATCGCCATCCCAGATGACTTGCGGGAAACCCTCTCTCAATATTAAAAAAAATAGGTAAAGATGCGTGTTTTTGTTTCATTTTCAGTGTTGTGTGACCCAAAAACGATTAAAAAGTGCTATTTAGGCGTTGTTTTGGCACATTTTCATTTTGGAGCAAAAAGCACCGATTTACGCGCTATTTTGGGTCGAAATCTTCTACTTCGACCACCCCCTCTCCAAACTTTTCGATCCGGCGGGATGGCGAGAGACCCCTCCCCATCGAAACACCTAGAGGCCCCCCCCCCTGGCTTTCGGACCAATCTACACCTATGGCTGGCAGTCCCTGTGGATACGCCCAAAGTAGCCTGCACTTCTGGCGTTGACGTCGCAGGGAAGATCTGACACTGCCTGCTCCCTTCGAGGCAATTAACAACAACTGAGCAAGCCAGAAAGAAGGGTGGGGTGGGGGGGGGATAGGAAATCTACAGAAGACGCCCAAAGACAACGATTTCGACTTCATTGGGGAAGCACATCGTTTGAGGACGCGAATCAAAGGTGCGGTTTGGAGGTTCGGATGTTTTTTTCTTCAGGGCAGACCCCTTTCGTGCACTAGCTGTGTGTGTTGTAGAGCCAATACGAGCGATGGAAACCAGTCAGCCAGCCAGCTACCTGGCGTCGTCGAAGCTGGGCTTGACGAGTCGTTCTACTGCATTCGATGCGGCGTTCCTTTTGATGAGTTCGAAGGCTGTCTCACTGAAGTCGTTGGCCACCACCTCCGTCAGGCCGTCCACCTCGAGCGCGAACCGCACAGCGCGCAGTCCGCTCGCCGACAGCGCGTCCAGCACGCGCACCCTCTCGCCGTCCCACTGGATTCGATTTTCAATTTATATTTTAAAAGAAAGTTTGGAACTTCGCGGAGAATATTTACTTCGCGGCGCTTGGCGCGCGCTCGCGACCTCTTCGGCTGGGGCTCCTCCTCGCGGTTGCCGACTGCGTCCTGCTCCTGCGCCTTCCACGCCAAGAACACTCGCATGACGGCCACGCTGGAAAGGCAATTTTAATTTGAAAAAGAAAAACTCGAAGCGACGGCAAAGAATTCTCACGTGAGATCACGATTGAACTCTTGCACGGGATTGTAGAAAGCGGCCGTTTGCGGGCCGGCCAGCTCGATGTCCGCCTTGCCCTCTTTGATGCGATTTTCTCCCATTTTTTTATGTGCGACTATCAGGCAATTCCCAAAATATGCAACCGATACAAGCACAACCGATACAAGGGATTATTGTTCCCGCCTCCTAAGCCTAAGCCTAAGCCTAAGCCTAAGCCTAAGCAAAAGCCTAAGCCTAAGCCTAAGCCTAAGCCTAAGCCTAAGCCTAAGCCTAAGCTAAAGCCTAAGCTACAGTGATCCCTTGTATCGGTTGTGCTTGTATCGGTTGCATATTTTGGAAATAGCCGACTATCAAGTTTTCAGAGGATGACGGCGGTGTCGGGAAAACGGATCTGGAAGGGAAAACCGAACTGGAAGGGGGAAGGGGGCGAGTCTGGAAGGGGGGTGTAACTTTTTGTAATTATTTCGGTGTGTTATAATATATGCCTTTCCTTTGTCGCCTTGCAAGAGTTATTACGTTAGAGTTGTAAATTGTAATTTGAAGCGCAAACTTTTAAAGATTGGCGGGGAACAATTCTGAACGCAGCGCAGCACATCGCGTCCCACCTCTTTTCTCTAGTCCGCTGTGCGCTGCAGGCAAACCGAGTCATCCGTCTACATCACTGTGCGCGATTGACGGCATTCACATTTCGGATGCATGAAAGCACCGACCGAATGGGGCGACAGTGACTTGCGCCACAAACCCATATACTTATCGTTTCATAACAACTGGCGCAACGCGTTCAACTACAAATACACACCAAAAGCGCGGGCGACTTTCTCGCGGTGACTCAGCAACAACTTGCCCTTAGTGTTGGAATCGTCAAGCAACTTGTTGTTAAAGTACGGGTAGCGCGACACGACGCAGCTATATCTGCAGTGGACGACCATGTCTCGCATGGCCATCGAGTAGCGCTGCTCGTTGTGCTGCCGGTACTCGTACCGCTCGCGGTGGACCAGCACAAGGTCTTCGGGCGCTGGCGTGGACTTCGGCAGCTGCAGCTGAACGGAGCAGGAAGCTGTGTTTCGCGGATTGCGGTGCACGCCCACTGCGAAGTTCTAGGAACCCACCTTGCAAGAGACGCACTGCTTGTGTTGGTGACCTTCGCGCCGCCACTCGTCCAGCAGTAGGAGGCGGAACCGCTCCTCGTTGTGGTACGGCTCGAAGAAGATCATCGGCTGCTCGATCTTGAGCTTCTGCAGCTGCTGCTGCGTGGGCGCCGTCAACGAGCCCGGCTTCGGCGGTCCAACTTCCTGGACATCAGCAGCGTGACGCAGCTTGCACAGGTTCAGCCCTCTAGCTCACCAGATTGGCCATCACGGGCGCCATGGTGCTCTGGGTGACCTGCAGTGTGGTGGCGTTGTTCTTTCCGCCGTGCCGACGCTTGCAGCTGCCCTTCTCGCCGGCTCCTTGCTGCGTGGCGGCGCGGAAGTGGTGGCGACCGCCGTCCACGTCCCAGCGCTCAATAGCCGACATCAAGTAGGTGTCGAGGCGGCCGTTCGCCTCGGCGACAGCCACGGCGTGGGCACACAGATACTTGTGGCTGGGCAAGTGCCAGCAGGGGGCGCACTTGAGGCCAAACGCCTCCTCCTCCTCGACGCGCACTTTGACCCGATTCTCGCCATCCAGCACATGCCACAGCGAAGGCACGTCAGGGTGCTGGCAGATGCGCGTGCAGTTGGACAGGCTGTCCTGCACAAACTGCGACGCCGCATCGATCACCTCTGCCAACACTTGCTGCGTCACCATGCCTTAAACAAGTATGTGTAACCAGACATCGTTTGCGACATCAACACACACGCGTGCACGCCCGCCCACCCGCAGGCACGCACACCATGAATTAACTGACCGGGAGGCAACATTTCCCTCATTTTTCTCGCCGACAGCGACAGCGCTGAGGGCACCTGTAGATCCACAGGCTGGAAGATGCAGGACAACCGAGAGCGACGCTCCTCCGCCTCCATACGGCTCCAAGTGGCAAGTGGCACCTACAAAAACAGCTTGTTATCAGGGATATGTAGCTGGAGGTTAGTCTCCCCCCCCCCACCCCCTTTCCCTCATATGCACCTTCGCACCATCAAGTGGGCGAAAGCCGCTTTGAGTTCGAAGTCGCCCATGTCGAAGACGGAGCTCTGCAGTTCGGAAAACTTTCTGCAGCAGAAGCGGCGCAGCGTCTGCAGCAGAGTCGGCACCGACTGCGACGCCCCGCCAGTGTCGCGCTTTAGCTGCCAGTTCATGGCCTCCGACAAATTGTTTGTCACCTTTGAAGGCAGAGAATCGCCAAAGCCGTACAGCGACCGTACACCGGCTGTTCAAAATGGCGTCACATAAACGCATGCAATCGAGTTTCATAGGCCCAACCGAGGTAGCACTCGATGATGACGTCAGCCTTGTGGGTGGCGAAGTAGTCGCTGAAAAGCGCGCTACTGGCAGCCTTCGATCCTCTCGCCTGCCGTTCGTCCCATTGCCCAGACAGCACCTGTAAGTCGGTGGGGTGCGGAGGGACAGGGGTGTGGCGCCCAGAGGGGAGGGAAGCAAGACAGAGACACAAGAATTCGGCCCTGACCTCCAGCGCGCAGAGGAAAGTCTGCCGGTCGTCGAGGTCCACCATCCCAGCCTTCCGATGCCTGCCGCCATCCTTCTCAAACTCCGTTCCAAAAATTTCCTCCATGGTCGTCTGAACGCGCACAAACGTCAAGTTGGTCAAGGAGCAAACGCCATGAACCTTGCAGTCGTCCTCCGTGAACCCCAGCTCGAGCGCCTTCTGCTTGCAGTTCTCCTTCATGTGAAGAACGCATGGCAGGTGCTGCGTTCTGGCGGCGTCGAAGAGCGAGCTGCCTCTGAGGCCGTTGAGCATGGCTTTGTCAGAGTCGGAGACGAACGCCCACACGTAGTCCTCGTCCGCCAGTCCGCTCTCCTTCTTGAGCCGCTCGGCGAGGTACGTGTAGGCGGTCGCGTCCTGCGTCGACGACAGCACGAACGCCACCGGAAGAGCCGCTTCTCTCTCTGAATTGAGCTCAGCTGAACCTACTCGCAGTCGCAACACATTTGCATGTCCACAAAGTCCATACTCGTCGTGCTGTTGATAACCATTGGGTGCCGGGTCCAGCAGCCAATGAGGCCGAGGTCTGGCCCGACAACCTTGTAGGTCAGGTCGATGTACAGCGGCCTCTTGTGCTTCTTGGCGTTCACCCGATTCATGCTGTTGCAGCCAAACACGCAGATGCGCTTGAAGCTGCTCAGCATGTTCTCGTCGGCTGAAAAGCACACCAAAATATGTGTAACTACCATAAGTATCAACTGGATTTGACAAGGAGGATAAGATAACCGACAAAAACGAGCAGACAGCATTCGCCTTTCTGATTCTTGTCGGGTTGTGCGTGCCGCACGAAGTCGCCAATGGAGATCGCCTCGAGCAGCTTGTTGAAGTCCAACGCCGATCTACGGCCAGCTGGGTCTGTTCGGTTGGCATCATGCATCCTTCTTGAGGCGCTCTGCGCCTGAAAGTAGGATGAATTCTACAATTCCGTAAGTTGAGGGCTCCATTTGTTTGATAAAGAAATCCCCAGAACAGGAACGGGGGGTGGTTTCCTCCGCATCGGCATACCTGACTGCGATTTCTTGGCAAGAATATTGGGCTGGGCGCGTTGAGAATGCCGCCAGCAGCGACCGTGGCCGCGTGGACGTTGAACGTTGGGGGCATCTGCTGGCAGCGCTTCTTGATGTCCTCCAGCACGCTCGGTCTCGTGTGGAAGAAGGGCTTGTCCCTCTTCCGACTGGAGCCGTGCGCGCTGAGCTGTAGAGCGCTCAGAGGCGTCGACCCCGCGTAGCTGCAGCGCAAGACAGTCGTTCGTACACTTATTTGAAGCTCACAGCCTCGGACATTCATTTTGCGCGAGCAGGTGCAGCACGCCCCCCCCCAGGCCCCAACTACCTTGAACACACATTTGCAACACCGCTGCCCCCCCCCATCTTAAACAGAATTCCACGTGCATGCATGCTAAGAATAACCGGTAAGAAATCAGAGCCAGCAGTTGTTGGGCACCGTCCCCATCGTCACTTTTTTTCTTAAGCACAAAAATTCTCTTGTGGAATTCGTTGTTGTCTTTGCCGTCCGGATGCCTGTACTTGTACGTGATCAGCTTGTAATGCCACTCGCGTTCTCCATACCTTGTATCGAACCCGACCAAGTCTGAAGTGAACTCATTTTGAAAGAGATTGCGAAAAATGATATTATATAAATAATATAATTACTAGAACTATATGAGGAATTAATACATTTTATGCCTTATACGAATATCCCTGTTTTGAGTTTTTTTATATTCATATCAAATTCCGCAAATCATGTCACATGTCTGCCACTACTTTTCGCTATCATCAAAATACAAACATGAATACAAAATGAAGGTATCTTTTCATTTTTTTTTTTTAAAAAAGACACTTTTTCCATTTTTTGCTGCCACAGTGGCAGCAATTAATTACCAGATGTGAAGTGACGCCGACGGCAGGATCGGCATCCTCTGCCCCACTTTCCGTATGAGTCCACAAAAAGATCCTTGGTGGTTTTGATCGCCGTGCAGTCGACGACGAAGCTGGCTTGTTTCATGCCCTCAGGCATTAGGTGGGGCACGTCTCTCTGCACGACATCGATCACGTCCTGTCGCGTCTTGTGCACCAACAGGTCGGCCGCTTCTTCTGACGACTCCACAAACTGGCGTTTGATAAAAAGCGCGGCGCGGCGCGGCGCGGCGCCGCGCTGTTTATACAAAACGCCGCGCTTTTTATAAAGTGTCAAAAGACGCCAAAAGCGTCGCAAAATACTGTAACGTTCAATTGAAAGTGACAATTCTTGACGTTCCAATGCGAGAAATGCGCCTGAGTGTCCAAGAGCGGAAATCCGCAGAGCGCACTGCACCGGCCGATGCTGCAGTACACCCATCCGCGATCTCGAGAACGGTACAAGCAAGCAACTGGTTATGGTGCAGGCTGACGACGGCGATCGAGTTGAACGCGCGCCCTGCAGTCACCGCCGAGGCCACTCCAGTCGACGACTGACGCGCGTAGACGGATCTGTCGACGCCGACTTCGAGGCCACTGGGTGAGCTGCTCAGCTTGAGGACCAATACGATGCAGTGATTAATCAACTGGCATAGGAATGGCGTTTCTGTAGTGTGTGCCGCATTCGCCGTTCGCCACGCGCCTGTTTCTATGCAAGTGCTATTTGTTTCTGTGTAGGCGGTCTGCGCAGTATTGGTCAAGCTTCTGGTGGGGTTAGTGTCACACAGTTGCACAGGTTACCCAGGTCCAGTACACAGCTGCACTCACGCCGCGTCGACGGCGTCGGCGCCCTTGGTCGCCGACTCGCGAGAACGTGGGCCGGCAGCGCTTGCATCGAGTAGGTCGACACTCGACAGGCGACCGGAGGCCGCGTTGGCGACCGACGCCGCCAACTCGCCAACGCCGACGTTCACTTCGCTCTCAAACGTTTCGCGCGAGCATTGTGACGCTCGACGTCTAACCGAACTATGGATTGCGCAGGGGCGAAAGGCGCGTGACGAGAACGGTCGTTGGCACCTACCTAATTCGAATTCGCATAGGTTATGACCGTGGTAGGACTTACGAGTTGCTCCCCAACGGTTGGCGAGACGCACAATGTCCCATTGTACGGGTGGTGGCCGACGATGCATTTTGAATCGATTGTCGTACAGCAGATGTCGCTCCTCCAGACACTTCGCCTCATCAACGACATTTTGCAAGAATAAGGGATTTTAAAAATATAACGTTACAGTACTTCGGGTCGCTGCTTGCCTCTTTCGGTATTGTATAAACAGCGCGGCGCCGCGCCGCGCCGCGCCGCGCTGTTTATCAAACGCCCCACAAACTCGGCGAGGGCGCCAGAATTGTTTTCGGTGTGTAGTCATACGTGTACTGTACACAGCTGTTTCATTATTTTTATTATTTACGCCAAAGAATAATGAAACGGTTGTGTGATGAACGAATTTCCTTGTTCTGAACGCTGGAATAAAAACCCACTGTTTTCCCTCCCTACCTCAAAAAGGTCTGTTCAACCCGAACTAACTACTGTCTCTGACATCAGAGTGGTGCTCCTCGAACATGAGCCTGATCCTCTGACCTCTGACGATGAGCAATCCAACACAAACCTACTCAATACGAATTGACACCAGAATGACAGAAAATCACTAACGATTGCACAAACAGTGTGAGATCAAATAAATGTCGGAAAAAATTGATCAGATCATAAGTTCAATCAAATCGAGCAAAGAAGTTAAACAGATGTCACGACTTCAAAATGCCCGCCAGAGTTGCGCAGATAGATGGATGGACGAGATCTCAGCTCGTCCGGCGGCGCATCACACTTCCCGTAGCCGCCTGGGACGTAGACAGCCCAGCCGTTGTCAACTCCGTCAGCGCTGTAGACAAAGATGTTGACGTCGAGCCAGTTGGCGACGGCCCAGCACTCAAACTCGATCGCCCAGGAGCCAACTTTACGGAGATCGCCACGTTGAACACGGACGCTCTTGCCGTTTACGACCACGGCGTCCCAGCGATGTTGCAAGTAGTCTTCTGCGGAGGAAAACTTGTCCGCGTAGTCGCGCAGGGTCGGCCAGTTCTGCAGAATAAACTGGCACAGCTCGCGACGGACTATCGCATGATATTGCTCGCTGCCAGATAAGTCTATACGCCTCAGGCCTCAGGCCAAAGTCTGAGGGGGGGGGGGGGAAGTCGGGGGAGGCGCGTTCTACGGTCACTAGCGGATCCAGAAGGGGGGCGGGGGGTCCGCTCCTGTCAGCTCAGATTTGTGGGGAGGGAGGGGGAGAAATCAGGGCGAGAAGAAAGAAAGAAGGACGAGCACAAGGGCAACCTGGGCATATTTTTAAGTTTTCCGCGGATTAACGCACTCAAAAGCGTAACTTTTTCGCCTCCAGCGCTGTGCTTCTATCGCAGCGCACTATTGTGTGTTGGAAATAGTGCAAACAAAGCAAATGCCGATGCCAGGGCCAAAACTTGGACTTTTTCGGATTAACCGCGATGAAAACCCCTCATAAGCACATTCAGGGTCGGGTATCCAGTGCTGGGGTCAGGGGGTGTAGGGGGCGGCCAAAGGTTCCTCCTCCCCCTGGCCATCGTCGTCCCGCCTTTATTGAAGATGCTTTTGCACCGTTTTGCGAACTTGTTATCACCAGGGGGGGGGGGGGGGGGGTGGGGGGGGGGGGGGGGGGGGGGGGAGGGGGGGGGGGCGAGGGAAAAAAATGTTCCAAAATAGTGTCTAAATAGGCACTTTTCAGTCAAAAATAGGTCAAAAATGCCTTAAAATAGGCTATAAATAGCGATATTTAGCTGTTTTAAGGCCAAAATACACTGAGAAAGGCAAAAAGTACACTACTTTGTACAATTGTTGGCAAGTTGGAAAACTTCAGGAAAATTCTGGGGGGGGGGGGTCTGGGGGGGGGGCTGGGTAGGGGTAAAATTCTGGCTGGGGGGCGGGCACCCCCCCCCCCCCCCCAGCCCCCCCCCAGTTACATGTATGGTTATCACCCCTCCCCCACTGGTTTTGATTTTGCGAAACTTTTTGCAAAATTAGTGATTAATCTGGCCCAACCGAAACCCAAGTCAGAGCTGGGCTGGCCTGGCATACGAGGGTAGATACAAGTTGTACCAAATTAAGGGAAGGGGCGATATTACAGAACACGCCAAAATTCACAAGTCATTCAAGAGAACCATAAACCGGTTTGACCTTTCTACTGCTGGCAGCCGACGTTGACGCAGGCGTCGGCGTAGCGGCGAGCCAGAGCGGCGCGGACTTGGTGGGCGTAGGCGCGGACCTGGGCCTCTGCTGCGCCAGCTCTTCGCCGCCATAGGCCGCGTCACAGTCGAGCAGTTGTTCGCCCTCGCCGTCCTCTTCGCCGTCGTCCGCAGAGTTTTGTGACGACGTCTGCGACAGCGCCTCGTTTTCCAGTCCAAAGTTGTCGAAAGTTCTAGATTCTGAAAGACAATATGAGGTCAGGGCGCTATCGTATGAAGGACGTATATGGTCGTACGTATATGGTCAGCAAGGAAATGAATTAATACAAATTTCCAAAGCTAATCCTCCATCACCACCGTCAGCTCTGCTGCTCTCGAGCCGATAGTCCCCGAAACACGGGTCTGTTGTACTCCGGCCCAAGACGTCAACAGGCGGCTCGACGGCGGTTTGACCTGTCGCTGACGACGAATTCCTTAGCTGAGACAAACGCGGCTTCTTGACGACGTTCTTGGCCGTCCGAGAGGACGAGTGCCGATGCTGTCGTCCTTTATGTGACGAAGAACTGACACAACACTGACGCGTTGGTCTGACAGGCTCTGAAAATCACACGCACCGGTACAACAAACAGCACAAAAAACACAGAATAATCGTGCAGTAAAACCGAGATTTCGGCAGCCAATTTTCGAAGCGAAAAAACAGATCTCCCGGACTTGTAGTCAGAGATCAGGCGCTGAACATCAGGTCTTGTCCACACACTTGCCTGATACCTTCCGTGCCGACGATTAGACATACTTTCAAAACCGCAAAAAAAATTCAAACAACCTTTTAAAATCCGCCTACCGTACTGAGCGCTTTATTATTTTTTGGCCGTTTCATTATTCAGCTTTTGCTGTTTCATTATATTTTCAATGTTAAATCGTTTCGTGTGGCAAGTTCATGCATTCTATGACTATTCCTAGCGCATTATCTTCATTTCTGTGCAAATTTCCACAAGTGTTATTAATCCCTTCAGAATTTTTTGCAGCTGTTTCATTCTTTTCATTATTTACGCCAAACAATAAAGAAACGGCTGTACACAATCGGTTAAACGCGTTGTTTTCCGCCATTCTTTTAAGTTTGCGCCTCAATTAGAAATTGCAACTCTAGAATAATAACTTTAAAAGTGCGACAAGGTGAAAGCATAAAATATAACACACCGAAATAATTACAAAAGTTACACCCCCCTTCCAGACTCGCCCCCTTCCCCCTTCCAGTTCGGTTTTCCGTTTTTAAATCTACGCTGGTGCTTGAAGTAGCGTCTTGAACAAGACTGAGACGTGCTAGAACTGTGCATACACCAAAATAGTAGCATCTAATTCAAGTCAACACTCGAGTTCAAGCAAATGCTAGAATCTCGAACTTGAGTCTAGAACTGTGCAGAGCTGACGCAAGAACAGAGACACGCAGCAGATACTGTATGCATATGTGTTTGCGTCCGCGCCCAAGAATTGTCTCTCAGTTTTGTCAGTCACTCAGTTTGCGTTTCTATGTACACGTGTCACTTCAAAATACCAACGCTGTGTATTGGAATTCTCTTCGTTTCCATCTTCACGCGTACACCTTCCCCACTGGCTCTTCGTTTTTCGGTCGTGGGTCGTCGGCGAGAGGCGGCTGTGCCGCACAGAGTCGGCATGCGCTCGTTTGCGCATGGTAGTTGAAGGCTGCGGTCGACGGCGCAGGGGGCCGGCGCACTTCACCCGCGCGTCGCGGCCGCCAATCGCGCGTAGACCGCCACCATAGAAAGACGATGAGCGGGGCTAGAAACTGCGCAGCGCTGCTCTTGTCCGTCTTCTTGGCAATGCGCCCACCCACACCGACAGTAGAGTGATCGAGTCAGTGCGCACTGCCGCCATGCGAAGAAACATGAAAGTGAGCTAGGCGAGCTACAAGTAAGGAGCAGCGCCGACGCGCAACTACCGTCAATTAAAGAGTTGTGGAAAAAAGGCGATTGCAGTGCTGGGATTCGAACCCTCCAATAGTGCACCCGGGCCACTAGACTCTCAATCTCTCCATGCGGACACTAGACGAGTGCGTCCTCTACTAGAGAGGAGGCCACTATAGTTTCAACCTCACAAACCTCGCAATTTAGATGCACAGGTGTGGAGAGTATGTACTCTAGGTACTACTACATACATACCTAGCTGCTTCAACTCCGGACACCTGCAGTGCAGGTGCATTGCGCGGCCCTTGGTATTGCGCGGGTTCTCGACATCGCTACGCAACAAACTTTCAACGCAACCAACAAAACGGACAACATACGACCGACGGCTTTGTATTGATGAAGTATTGATGAAGAAATCGAGCTCGCTGCTATGAGATCGGCAGAAAGGGCCAGCGGTTGAAATACGAGTCGGACTACGGTACTCGGCTTCTACAACCAAACGCTGTTCCAGGGCAAGCTAACACCGTGGCAGTCTTTAGAGGACGCCCTCAGTACGCTCAAAACACTACTGTGGGTGGGAGCGCTTAGCTTCAGTGGCTTAGAAGTAGGGCTGTACTACGCGGCTGATGCACTTGGCATTCTTCTTCAAGTAGAAGCCGTGGACGGCGGGGTCGACGGGGTCGTAGCCGTACTTGCCGACGGGCTTGGAGCCGTAGTAGTGACGGCAGCTGGGTCGCTTCAGTCCGGCCGTCTCGCAGTAGCTGCTGAGGAGGCAGCCCGCCTGCGAGGCGCACTTGTCGCCGCAGTTCTTTGCGGCCCTCTCGAAGGCCCTCTGCGTCTTCGTGAAGCTGTAGCCCAGCTCGTTGGGCTTCGTGAACGGATAGAGCACTGTAACGGCGGTTTGCGTTCGGCTTTCCACTCGTGGCGGTTTGACCGGAAGCCAGGGACGCGCTCACCTCGTCGGCCCGGCATGAGGTGCGCCTGGTAGAAGATTTCGTAGCCCAGCATGAGCCTCACGGCAGCGAAGCGCGTGTCTGAAGCGGTCGTGCGTGTGCGTGCGTGCGGCGCGTAGCGACGTGCCTGCGACGAACCCTCCATGCAAATGACGGAGTTGGGGCGGACAGCAGGCTTCTCGCACGTGTCCCAGACGTGGTCGAGCATCGGTCCCTCGGGCGCGCTGTAGACGACCAGGAACAGGCAGAGCACCTGCGGCTCGCCGCCCAGCTCGGCCTGCTTGGCGTCTATGATCTTGATCTGCCGCAGGAACTCTGGGTAGTGGAGGTCCCACGGCACGGGCGCGGTCTTCGTCTCGTCGTCGTTGACGCGGTGTGGGGTCGGCGGCACCCAGCGGAAGGCCTGGGGCGTCTTGGCTGTGATGTTCGTCGGGACGAACTGGCCTCCCGTCCAAAACGCCGTGTACGGCTTCCATGGCTCCGCGCTCTCCTGAAACCGGCGGACGCGCTCAGTCGCACGCGCCGCCAGCTCGGCCGCTCACTGGCACCTGCAGCTTGCCGACCATCCAGCCGAGCAGGAGGAACGCCTCTCGCGGGAAGTCGTAGAGGCCGACAAGGCGCCTGGGACTGTCGTAGACGGCGTTGCTGGAGCTGCAGACGAACTGCGCCTCTTCCTGGTCGTCGGCGTCCTCCATTTCGATCGTGTAGCAGTCCCCGCCGGGACTGAAGAAGCCGCCAGCGTCGCGGCAGGCCTTGCGCTCGCCGTCTCCGGCTAGAGGTGTGGTCAGCGTGAGTGTCGCCGCTATAGCCGGCCACTCGACGCCGCGAACGCCGACGACTTACGGTTGGACCAGATGAGGCCGGCGGGCCAGCCGAACCAGCCGGGAGCGCAGCTGTTCTTCGTCTTGCAGCTGACGCCCTGGAGTATCTTGGCGCAGCCTCCTTGTTCGAGGCGGGCGATGGCCATGCCGGCGTTCTCGGGTAGGCGGTAGGAGTAGCTGACGTTGCCAATGAACGCCTTCCGCGTTCTATTCTGGTGCCCCTCTTCGCAGTGCGTGGGGCATGGAGTCCAGGCCGTCCACTGCGTCGCGCAGCCGAGGGGGTCGTCCGTCTCATAGTCTGGCGGCCGGTCTGAGGGAGAACGCGCACAGAGGGTGACGAGACTCTACGGTCGCGGAAAAGGGAGTCGACACTCACAGTTGCCGATGTCCAGCTCGTCAGCCCTGATCGGATCGGGTTCCAGCGGCACCATTTGGCTGGGGTGCGCGTCATTGGTGAGGGGGGCGTGGGTCGTCGACTGCGTCTGGTCAGCCGGGCAGTAGCCGGCGTTGCCGTTGCTGGCTGAAATGCCGTCAGCGTTGACTGAGCGCCCACTAAACTAACGAAAGAAAGACTCAAGAGAACTGGGGAATTAGTCGCCGTGACGACAACGCATCGGAGGCTCGGAGCGGCTCACTCACGTGCGCCGGTCAGGTAGTCAACCGCGGACGGCGCCGCACACGTTCTCTCCTTTGTTGGGCCCAGCGACGTCGTCTCTTCGCCTAGCATGCGGACGCTGAGCAGCATGTCGCTGTCCAAGCTTCCGCCGCACGTGTCGTCTCCTTGTCTGCACAAGAGATTGCATAGGCCGGCGGCCTGGCCCTCTTCCCCATCCTTGATGGCAACTCCGCAGTGGCAACGTGTTCGGAACTGCCCTGAAGCGACAACGGCATCAACTGACTCGGATAGTCTGGAATAGAGCTATATGTACATACCCACAACTCGGGTGCCACACTGCTCGAAGCAGCTTTGGACGGAATGGGCGATGACCGGCTTCACAAACGTCACTTGTCGAATGGAGTAGCAACCAACGCTGATTATCTCAGCGGATACGGGCTCTGAAGTTTCTACATAGCAGGTATGTATGTATGTACATACATACGTGCATGCTGCCAGGGCGCAACAGTTGCAGCAAGACAAGTTGGCCCTCTTACCCAAGAGAGCAGCACCAATTAGGAAAAGCGTTCGCGCCAGTAGACCCTTTGGCAGCATTTCTACAGTATCACACGGAGAATTCAAGTCGAGGAGACGACCTCTATGAAAGCTTCAGCGGCGGCGGGCTCTACCTCGACGCACCAGCAGGACGACGGCCATCAAAATCAAACCCGCCCTAGAGCAACTCTCCAGGGAAGCAGCGATTCGCGCGGCTACGGCGGCGTGGCCGCTGGTCGCCTTGGTCGGCCCGATTAATGATCGAATTAAGCGGTTGATGTATACGTCGGGCCGATTCTTTGCGGCGGACGCGACCTTTTTTGGCGTCGCTGAAGCGGCTCTCTTCGTGCTCCCAAAGGAGCGAAGCGCCAACCTTAGCAACAGTCCGACGCCTGAGAAGTCCTTCTCGTGCGTCGTCTCCGAAATGCGCTGACTTCATTTCGAGCACTTTGAGCCGTCGCTCGCCGAAATCGGAGCAGGGGATCGCGAGTTACGGCCTAGAGTCAGGTTCCTATGTTTTGTACAGGGCGCGCAGAGGCGGGCGACGCGCGATGTCGACGCCGCGATGTGTCGCTCTGCTCGCATCCGGCCACTGGCGAATCGGCCTCAACTTCTTGAAAGGCGCGTCAGTGAGACGGAACGAGCTATGTACCTATACATGTAGCAGAATGAACTGTGGGTGCATGTGTGATGCGAGGCAACTCTTCCACTCAGCTGGCACAACTGTCCGCAGGCGCGTTTGCTGACGTGAACACAACTTGTCTGGATGGAGCCACACGAGCATCGGGCTTCTGAGCAGATTAGCGTGAGAATCAGAGAATCAGTGCGTTCCGATCGACGCTGCGCGGCGCACTCGTCGACGTGCACGAGCATATGTATCTAGAGCGCACCTTGCACCCCGCCCTTGTCTGTCACGGCCGGCCTGCGTGTGCGTCGTCGTCTCACTGCGCCGCTCCCAATCGATTGCCCGCCGCAGACACACAGGCAACCAGCCAGCCAGCCGCTGAGATAGGAAACAATGGCGGCATCGAGCGAGCTGGCTCGTGCGTAGCGCGCTGGAGCCGTTGAGCGCCATACAACGGCGCCCTAGTCGACTGAACTGCTCAGGCAAGCAGAGAAGCGGCGTATGTACCTATGTATGTACTATGTACATAGCTCAGAGTGCATCGAGCGCGTCCGTCGCGCCGTCGCCGTCGCCGTCGCCGTCGCTGCATTGTGAACCTGCCTTGAGTTATCGTGTCGACAAGCTAATTGAACGCATTGACTCGCGATTCAGACCCAACCCGATTAGTGTCCGTAGGCATGAAGAGTCGGAGGGAGGAACAGTGGCCAACCATTGACGGTCACACTGCAGTAATGCGTGCATAGAGTCAGTATGATTTTGTCTCAATACTTCTGAGTCAATGGTGTGTTGGGAACACTTCTGATTGGTTCCACGTTAACGGTTCGATCGCCAGTCAACGCACACTTTTAGAAGTAAATTTCTTTTATTAAACCTCAAAAGCACAACTCGACCGGACTCTCTGAGATAATAGAATGAACGCAGGTAAAGGGTAGATCGGAATGTTATGTATCTAGGGGCGCTTCCGGTAAATTCCTTGTAATTCTTCTAACAGCTCGGCTCCACTCCAACACGCCCCGGATTTTGAGAAGAGATGCAGCAGTTGACTTGTGCGCTGAGAACTTCGGTAAGAGCTTCTTCTGCTCGCCACGCCATGTCCTCGACCGATCCGCCTTGCTCTCGAATCCGATCGTCCCTTGAAAAGTTCCTGAAACAACTCCGCTGCTGCCGTCGTTCGTCCGAGCCAGGTCGATACACGTTGTCGTCCGTCGTAGTTCCTGAAAGGCCCTTAAAGCGATGATGCCAGCGCCGACAGTATGCGTCTTGTGGAGAGGATGTCTTGGCCACCCTGCGCTGCGCGATCTTCGACTTGATACTTCTGTCCACGGGTTGTCGCCTTTCGCCAGCCACCGTCTTCATCCTTGACTTCTGTGACGCTCCCAACTTGACGTGTCGACTCGCGCCATTTTCTTGAAATCCCAGCGCGCTTTCATCGACTTCTCCGCGCCGTAGCCTCCACTGCTCGTCCTTGAATCCGTCCACGATCTTCTGAGGTTTCGAATCTGCAACAGTGACGCGTCCTCTCTCGTCCGGCAAGACTTCGGCACGTTGTCCGTCGTTGACCTGAAAACTGAAGTTTGAAAAACCCTGAGTACTACACTGCTTGGGACACTCCTTGGGACTTCCCCACCCGCTGCGCTCAAAAAACGTCTCATCTGTATAACCCAAAACATTCACGCTGTCTCCCTTGTCTACAACCTTGTTCGCCGCCCGTTCTTTTACAACAGATTTAGATGTCACTTGTGACAAAGCTTGTACTGGAATCTTTAGCAATGGTACTTCTGATCCATCACGATAAGTTAATTTAATTCCCACAACCTCCAATAAATCGGTGCCTACCAAAATGTCCGGCTTCAAATTTGGTAACACTATGGCCCACATTTTGAAACGCCTTCCTTTTCTGTGCCCTTTCAAGAAAATTTCACCTGCACTAAAGTGTTTGCCATCCACACCGTTTATCTGTGACACTGCGTGAGGTCGATAGAATGCCTCCCAAACCTCTGGGTATTTTGATTTATAAAAATTCACCAAAGCATCTTTCATCTTCTCGTTCACGCAAGTGCGCGAAGCACCCGTGTCGGCAATAGCATAAAGACCAGAATCTGCATCTGATGATTGAATCACAGATGGTAAACCCTCAAACTGTATATCGTTAGGTACATAAATCCTTTTAGGTTGTTCCAATTCTGGTACAATCTTTTCCTCGGTCTTACTCAAGACAGCCACCTGGGATCTGTTGTCAATTTTTTGATTGGACCGATACTGTCGCCGGTTCTCCTGAATTTTTCTCGTCTCATTAGGCGTAATGTCATTACTATTGAACCGCACCTCGTTACCTATGCCAACAAACGGTATTGAAACTGATTCATCGTGCTTTATGTCATTCACAGTTTGAACATTCGACTTACTGCAATTTTTGGCCACGTGCCCGACTACTCCACAATTGAAACAGGTCAATGCGTTGACTGCATTCTTCCTCACATTTGACGGCTCATTCCGCCAATTGGAATTTTCTTGCTGAGGCATATTTGGAGGTCCATTCTGCCAACGATTGACATTTGGTGGGCCATTTCGCCAATTGGGGTTATTCCCAGGCTGTTGAGGCATATTCGGAGGTTTGTTCTGCCAACGAAAATTATCCGTGAGATTATTCCCAAATTGTTGAGGCATATTCTGAGGTCTATTTTGCCAACCAAAATTGCGCATCACTGGTTGATTGAAATTCTGAATAGGCTGACGCACATTTCTGTCCAATCTGTTGTTTGCCATCGCACCCTGTGTCATATTGATGGTTTGTTCCTTTTGCAATGCCTTAGAAGTAACGTTATTCCAAGTAAAATCTTGTGTTGACACATCTGGTCTAAATCTTTCATTCATGTTAGTATAGAAAAAGTATGCCTTCAAGCAATCCGCCACTTCAAGTTCATGCAAGTTCAACTCTGCAAATTTCTTACTAGAGGATGTGATGTATTCCTGCACTGTTTGAGAGTGTTGTTCCCATGTCAACCATGCTCTAATCCTTTGGGATAATGGACGTTTGTCCACAAAATGCTGTGAAAATGTTTCGCATAAACGGGTATAATCGTTCTGAATTTCGACCGATAAAGTGCGAAAAAGTGATAACGCATCACCCGAAAAGGACATCACCATGTATCGGCACTTCATTTCTTCTGGGTATGTCCGCACTGCCCAATCAAAAGTGAACAACCAATCGTCAAAAGAAACAGTACCTTTACCATCAAAACTTTTCACTTTCGGATCTGGATAATCCCTTAAATTTATGTGACCATTTTCATGTCCATTACCATTTCCATTCCCATTTCCGTTGGTATGTTCGTTTTGTGTAAGATTCTGCAAAAGCGCCGTCTGCATTTGCATCTGTTGTTGCATTTGCTCACGTTGCGCCTCTACTTGCATTTGCATCTGTTGTTGCATTTGCTGCCTTTGAGCCTCTATCAAAAGTAATGTTTGTTGCCGCTGATCCTCTGCCCGTCGTTCCTGCATCTCGATCTGTGTGTCTAATCGCTGTTGTTGCATTTCATTCTGCGTCTGCATTTGCCTTGCTAATAAAGAAAAATAATCCAACGCACTATCGCCTTCCAGTTGTTCATCTCCATCTACAGACTGTTTGTCGCGTGAACGACTACGACTCTGACTGTTGTTATGTTTACGCACCTCACTTTGTTGTGCCCTTTCAGTTGATTCCTCTCGCACGTCTCTTTCCGATTGCTCCCGTCCACGACTACGACTGCGATTTTGTTGAATATACTGTTCTTTCTCTACTAACAACTGCTGTTTCTCTGCCTCTAGACGCTCCAAACGCTGTCGCAATTCGAATTCTTCCTGTCTCTTTCTCTCGCGCCTCTTTCTGTCCCTTTCGCGTCGCTCCGCTAAACGCTGTTCCTCTGACTGGTTACTCTCCACACCAAACTCCGTCTCACTCTCTTCACCATCCGTCACATATGCATCAATCGCAGGATCACTTAAATTCGCGCCTTTATTCGACATATCACTCAATTCAAAATCAAATACTGGTAATCAATCACTCAAGATCCGAAAGTCGACAAATGTAGGAAGACCCGAAGGTCCACTGATGTAGGAAGACCCGAAGGTCCACTGATGTATGAAGACCCGAAGGTCCACTAATGTATGAAGACCCGAAGGTCCACTGATGTATGAAGACCCGAAGGTCCACTGATGTATGAAGACCCGAAGGTCCACTGATGTATGAAGACCCGAAGGTCCACTGTGTTGGTTATCTATGCAAGTGTGTATCCTCCAACGTAGGATACTCACCGATAATGCTTAAATATGACTTATCTTACTCTCTTATGCTTAACTTTATCTCCAAATATATAATATACGACCGATAAAATACTGAAGACGACGTCAGCGCGAGGTCTTGACGCGTTGTTTGACTCCGTCCGTCTTCACTGCTCGACACTTGACCACACGTCCGCTCTTCGCTCACTGCTCGTCCAACTGCTTGACGGCCACAGCACGACGACCAAACTCGCAGGCACGGCCTGGAGGGTCCCCAACGCTCGCTCACTGCTCGTTCGATTCTGCACGCCCAATCAGCTCGATCGCCTCGCACGGGACGACCGACGCTCCACACTCTGACAGCTCGATCGTCTTTTACGCCCCCACTTGAACTGCACGACCGCCTTTGAGCAGGACAGCCGGCCCAGCACGTTCTCGACTTCAGCAGCGCGACCGCCTTTGAAGAGGACAGCCGGCTCAGCACAATCTCGACTTCAACAGCACGACCGCCTTTGAAGAGGACAGCCGGCTCTGCGTGCCTTGACTTTGAACAGCACGACCGCCGTTGAACAGGACAGCCGGCTCCACCCCTTGACTTGAACAGCTTGGCCGGTGATCTCGAGGGATCCACTCGACCACTGATGACGCCGCACTTGACTGACGATGTATCCTGCCTGACGCTCCAATTTGTTGGGAACACTTCTGATTGGTTCCACGTTAACGGTTCGATCGCCAGTCAACGCACACTTTTAGAAGTAAATTTCTTTTATTAAACCTCAAAAGCACAACTCGACCGGACTCTCTGAGATAATAGAATGAACGCAGGTAAAGGGTAGATCGGAATGTTATGTATCTAGGGGCGCTTCCGGTAAATTCCTTGTAATTCTTCTAACAGCTCGGCTCCACTCCAACATGGTGCCTCTAACGTAGCGATGTCAGTAAAAAGTATGCAGACTTATTTTTTTTTAATTTTTAATTACGGTATTAAAAAGTTGAAAACGTTTTTTTTAAATTTAATTCTTAATTTTTAAATAACTTAAAATACTTTTTTATTTAATTTTTAATTTTTAAAAAAGTGCTTAGACTTATTTACCTAATTTATTTAATTTAATATTTTTTATTTAATTTAATTTATTTTATTTATTTATTTATTTAATTATTATTTGTTGAGCTATACCGACGACCAACGTTCAATGACCGACCGACGTTCAATGACCACAACCGTACCGGAACACCGCAATGACGCGCACACGAACAACAAGGAAGCGGCCGCTCACGCGACACAATAAGAAGATGCGCGTACTCTGAGGCCTGTCGTCTGACACATGCTTCTTGCCCCACTTTCCGTATGAGTCGACGAACAGGTCCTTCTGATTGACCTTGCTGCAGCAGTCGATCAAGAACGAGACGGCCTGAGAACCTGGAGGAACCTGGAGGAATTCGAAGACAATCTTAGCCGCTTCGTCGAAAGACTCTTCGAAGTCTGGCAGACGTGCTCCCTAAGAAATAGAATAGACATTTTAATCAGTATACAACTTACTTTAATCGGCTTCCATTTAAAAAAAAACATATGGACTTTAACATGCCTGCGCATTAGCCGACGAGTCTCCAGCCTCGAACACATGGTTCGTTACTTGTGCCTCCATTTTTCACTCTCTTCAGGTAGTTAAGAAATACTTAAAATAATAAAATCACGAAATTCGCGCAACAGAGAACATCTATTTGAAGGGGAGGAGGCGACGTGGTGGGTTGTTGGTGGCAGCCGGTGCGGTTTCTCTGCCTCTCCAAACGATTCTCATCCTGATCGCCGCGTTTAGACATTGGCAATTTTCCCACGCCCCTCCCGCCCCCCCGCCCCCCACAACTGTATATTCCCGCTGCCCACATGTTTTTGGTAGCATCGAATTAATTAGCCTTTTTTTCGATTTTTTGGACTTGTGAACAGTTTTGGGCGGATGCTTAGCTGACGGGTCAACGCTCTCGCACACATACAAGACCACCAAGATGCACAAATGGTTTTGTTGATTTGATAAAGGCGATTTGTAAACTGCACTGATCAGGAACACAAGTTCTGTATAAGCGCATCAGCACGTGAAACGCAGACTGTATTGCATTACACTGTCAAGTGCAATGTTGTGTCACCTGTGACCAGTGTGAGGGGGGGGGGGTACAAATGAGCTCAGCGCTCTGATCTGTGCACTGTGCGGGCACGAAAGTGATTATGGTAAACGAGACATTGAGGCTCAAATAGATATTGTCACATGGTTGCTGGCCCTTTGGAGAAACGAACGCTGCCATTAACGAGGGAGGCTGTTGGTACTTTGCATGTCTGCTAGGCTGTTGGTACTTTGCTTTACTTCAATTTTGCCTTGTTCGATTCTGTTACAGGTACATTGTGTGTGTACCTACGTCAGTGAACGTGTGTGTGCGTATGTGCGTGCATGCATGCGTGCGTGCATGCGCGCGTGCGTGCGTGCGTGCGCGCGTGCGTGCGTGCGTGCGTGCGTGCGTGCGTGCGTGCGTACGTACGTGCGTGCGTACGTACGTGCGTGCGTGCGTGCGTGTGCATGGGGTTCCATGGAGCATGTGCTAATTTCTCGCACTCAATCAATGTAAATGTCAGTCAGTTCCAGTTGCCGCACATTTCCTTCCATTGCAAGCGAACACAAAAATCGCCGAATATGTGACTTGTTGCTGCGCTTGGTTCGGATTTTATACATGGTTTGTTCAAGGTGGAGTTGATCAGCTGCAATGCGGAAGTGGCTAGAAATCAGTGGGGTATGTGCCTTAATACCACTTTTTTTCAAACTGGACTTCAACAATAGAGCGTCACATATTCTCCTTTTTTTTTGCAGCCCCCTGCAAATTTTTCCTTAATGGTTGATTTACCATTGATATTGCTGAAACGTACTATCATTGGTTAGTACAGGGTGTTTCATATATATATTCCACCCCCCTACAGTTTGATTCCCTGAACCGATTGTGCTCAAAATTTGCAAACATATACCCTCTTTAGCTGCGAATTGGAATTCCAAGTTTTCATTGAATTGAATTGAATTTTCAAGAATTGATTTTCATACAAGGGCTACTGCTTTATGAAATTTTCAAATATATCGAAATTTTTCGAATATTTTGAAAATTAAAGTTTTTAACACAGTTCGACGCGGCTCGTCGAGCTGATTCCAAAAATGCTAAGATGTTGTGGATTTGATCATGCTTTAATCGAGAAAACTGCGAGAATTTGAGCACAATCGGTTCAGGGAAGCTAGCTGTAGGGGGGTGGAATCATACCTGTAACTGGGGGGGGGGGGTTTGGGGGGGGTTTCCCTCCCCCCACTTGCTGGTTTTGACCCTACCCACACCCCCCCCCAACCCTCCCCCCAGGTTCGTGCGAAACCCCACCCAACCCCCCCCCCCCCCCCAGACGTTTTGAAAACTTTCTACTACATCAGGGTGTACGCGTCAGCGTACAACCCTAATATGTGACCACTTCTCAATGCGGGTTTTTGAATTTTCGATCGCCTATAACTTTTGATTGCCTGAACGGATTTCGACGCGTTATGTCGCAAATGAACCGCCTTCTTCTGGGGCATCGAATGCGCCATAACGCGTTTTCTTGCTTTCTTGTAAGGGGTCAATAGTTCCAAAAATGTTCCAATTTTGTGGCTTTTTTTTTCGTGTTCTCTGCCAGGTTTTTGGAACGGCGCTCGCGAACGCCAAGACCTATCGCGACGAAACTTGGTACGTGAAGCCGTCTAGTGATGGGAATATTGCATGCCAAAGGATTTGTGTGTACTTCGCACCGATCTCGAGATATTGCCGATTTTATCCAATTATCGATTGATTTCCTTGGAAATGGGCCACAAATTGTGTGCCCTATAGGCGCTTTAACGGTACATCACAGCGCTTCGCTGTAAAGGAGAAAGTTGGTCGCCATGACATGACTTGTGCTTTGTATTGATGAAGTATTGATGAAGAAATCGAGCTCGCTGCTATGAGATCGGCAGAAAGGGCCAGCGGTTGAAATACGAGTCGGACTACGGTACTCGGCTTCTACAACCAAACGCTGTTCCAGGGCAAGCTAACACCGTGGCAGTCTTTAGAGGACGCCCTCAGTACGCTCAAAACACTACTGTGGGTGGGAGCGCTTAGCTTCAGTGGCTTAGAAGTAGGGCTGTACTACGCGGCTGATGCACTTGGCATTCTTCTTCAAGTAGAAGCCGTGGACGGCGGGGTCGACGGGGTCGTAGCCGTACTTGCCGACGGGCTTGGAGCCGTAGTAGTGACGGCAGCTGGGTCGCTTCAGTCCGGCCGTCTCGCAGTAGCTGCTGAGGAGGCAGCCCGCCTGCGAGGCGCACTTGTCGCCGCAGTTCTTTGCGGCCCTCTCGAAGGCCCTCTGCGTCTTCGTGAAGCTGTAGCCCAGCTCGTTGGGCTTCGTGAACGGATAGAGCACTGTAACGGCGGTTTGCGTTCGGCTTTCCACTCGTGGCGGTTTGACCGGAAGCCAGGGACGCGCTCACCTCGTCGGCCCGGCATGAGGTGCGCCTGGTAGAAGATTTCGTAGCCCAGCATGAGCCTCACGGCAGCGAAGCGCGTGTCTGAAGCGGTCGTGCGTGTGCGTGCGTGCGGCGCGTAGCGACGTGCCTGCGACGAACCCTCCATGCAAATGACGGAGTTGGGGCGGACAGCAGGCTTCTCGCACGTGTCCCAGACGTGGTCGAGCATCGGTCCCTCGGGCGCGCTGTAGACGACCAGGAACAGGCAGAGCACCTGCGGCTCGCCGCCCAGCTCGGCCTGCTTGGCGTCTATGATCTTGATCTGCCGCAGGAACTCTGGGTAGTGGAGGTCCCACGGCACGGGCGCGGTCTTCGTCTCGTCGTCGTTGACGCGGTGTGGGGTCGGCGGCACCCAGCGGAAGGCCTGGGGCGTCTTGGCTGTGATGTTCGTCGGGACGAACTGGCCTCCCGTCCAAAACGCCGTGTACGGCTTCCAGGGCTCCGCGCTCTCCTGAAACCGGCGGACGCGCTCAGTCGCACGCGCCGCCAGCTCGGCCGCTCACTGGCACCTGCAGCTTGCCGACCATCCAGCCGAGCAGGAGGAACGCCTCTCGCGGGAAGTCGTAGAGGCCGACAAGGCGCCTGGGACTGTCGTAGACGGCGTTGCTGGAGCTGCAGACGAACTGCGCCTCTTCCTGGTCGTCGGCGTCCTCCATTTCGATCGTGTAGCAGTCCCCGCCGGGACTGAAGAAGCCGCCAGCGTCGCGGCAGGCCTTGCGCTCGCCGTCTCCGGCTAGAGGTGTGGTCAGCGTGAGTGTCGCCGCTATAGCCGGCCACTCAACGCCGCGAACGCCGACGACTTACGGTTGGACCAGATGAGGCCGGCGGGCCAGCCGAACCAGCCGGGAGCGCAGCTGTTCTTCGTCTTGCAGCTGACGCCCTGGAGTATCTTGGCGCAGCCTCCTTGTTCGAGGCGGGCGATGGCCATGCCGGCGTTCTCGGGTAGGCGGTAGGAGTAGCTGACGTTGCCAATGAACGCCTTCCGCGTTCTATTCTGGTGCCCCTCTTCGCAGTGCGTGGGGCATGGAGTCCAGGCCGTCCACTGCGTCGCGCAGCCGAGGGGGTCGTCCGTCTCATAGTCTGGCGGCCGGTCTGAGGGAGAACGCGCACAGAGGGTGACGAGACTCTACGGTCGCGGAAAAGGGAGTCGACACTCACAGTTGCCGATGTCCAGCTCGTCAGCCCTGATCGGATCGGGTTCCAGCGGCACCATTTGGCTGGGGTGCGCGTCATTGGTGAGGGGGGCGTGGGTCGTCGACTGCGTCTGGTCAGCCGGGCAGTAGCCGGCGTTGCCGTTGCTGGCTGAAATGCCGTCAGCGTTGACTGAGCGCCCACTAAACTAACGAAAGAAAGACTCAAGAGAACTGGGGAATTAGTCGACGTGACGACAACGCATCGGAGGCTCGGAGCGGCTCACTCACGTGCGCCGGTCAGGTAGTCGACCGCGGACGGCGCCGCACACGTTCTCTCCTTTGTTGGGCCCAGCGACGTCGTCTCTTCGCCTAGCATGCGGACGCTGAGCAGCATGTCGCTGTCCAAGCTTCCGCCGCACGTGTCGTCTCCTTGTCTGCACAAGAGATTGCATAGGCCGGCGGCCTGGCCCTCTTCCCCATCCTTGATGGCAACTCCGCAGTGGCAACGTGTTCGGAACTGCCCTGAAGCGACAACGGCATCAACTGACTCGGATAGTCTGGAATAGAGCTATATGTACATACCCACAACTCGGGTGCCACACTGCTCGAAGCAGCTTTGGACGGAATGGGCGATGACCGGCTTCACAAACGTCACTTGTCGAATGGAGTAGCAACCAACGCTGATTATCTCAGCGGATACGGGCTCTGAAGTTTCTACATAGCAGGTATGTATGTATGTACATACATACGTGCATGCTGCCAGGGCGCAACAGTTGCAGCAAGACAAGTTGGCCCTCTTACCCAAGAGAGCAGCACCAATTAGGAAAAGCGTTCGCGCCAGTAGACCCTTTGGCAGCATTTCTACAGTATCACACGGAGAATTCAAGTCGAGGAGACGACCTCTATGAAAGCTTCAGCGGCGGCGGGCTCTACCTCGACGCACCAGCAGGACGACGGCCATCAAAATCAAACCCGCCCTAGAGCAACTCTCCAGGGAAGCAGCGATTCGCGCGGCTACGGCGGCGTGGCCGCTGGTCGCCTTGGTCGGCCCGATTAATGATCGAATTAAGCGGTTGATGTATACGTCGGGCCGATTTTTTGCGGCGGACGCGACCTTTTTTGGCGTCGCTGAAGCGGCTCTCTTCGTGCTCCCAAAGGAGCGAAGCGCCAACCTTAGCAACAGTCCGACGCCTGAGAAGTCCTTCTCGTGCGTCGTCTCCGAAATGCGCTGACTTCATTTCGAGCACTTTGAGCCGTCGCTCGCCGAAATCGGAGCAGGGGATCGCGAGTTACGGCCTAGAGTCAGGTTCCTATGTTTTGTACAGGGCGCGCAGAGGCGGGCGACGCGCGATGTCGACGCCGCGATGTGTCGCTCTGCTCGCATCCGGCCACTGGCGAATCGGCCTCAACTTCTTGAAAGGCGCGTCAGTGAGACGGAACGAGCTATGTACCTATACATGTAGCAGAATGAACTGTGGGTGCATGTGTGATGCGAGGCAACTCTTCCACTCAGCTGGCACAACTGTCCGCAGGCGCGTTTGCTGACGTGAACACAACTTGTCTGGATGGAGCCACACGAGCATCGGGCTTCTGAGCAGATTAGCGTGAGAATCAGAGAATCAGTGCGTTCCGATCGACGCTGCGCGGCGCACTCGTCGACGTGCACGAGCATATGTATCTAGAGCGCACCTTGCACCCCGCCCTTGTCTGTCACGGCCGGCCTGCGTGTGCGTCGTCGTCTCACTGCGCCGCTCCCAATCGATTGCCCGCCGCAGACACACAGGCAACCAGCCAGCCAGCCGCTGAGATAGGAAACAATGGCGGCATCGAGCGAGCTGGCTCGTGCGTAGCGCGCTGGAGCCGTTGAGCGCCATACAACGGCGCCCTAGTCGACTGAACTGCTCAGGCAAGCAGAGAAGCGGCGTATGTACCTATGTATGTACTATGTACATAGCTCAGAGTGCATCGAGCGCGTCCGTCGCGCCGTCGCCGTCGCCGTCGCCGTCGCTGCATTGTGAACCTGCCTTGAGTTATCGTGTCGACAAGCTAATTGAACGCATTGACTCGCGATTCAGACCCAACCCGATTAGTGTCCGTAGGCATGAAGAGTCGGAGGGAGGAACAGTGGCCAACCATTGACGGTCACACTGCAGTAATGCGTGCATAGAGTCAGTATGATTTTGTCTCAATACTTCTGAGTCAATGGTGCCTCTAACGTAGCGATGTCAGTAAAAAGTATGCAGACTTATTTTTTTTTAATTTTTAATTACGGTATTAAAAAGTTGAAAACGTTTTTTTTTAAATTTAATTCTTAATTTTTAAATAACTTAAAATACTTTTTATTTAATTTTTAATTTTTAAAAAAGTGCATAGACTTATTTACCTAATTTATTTAATTTAATATTTTTTATTTAATTTAATTTATTTTATTTATTTATTTATTTAATTATTATTTGTTGAGCTATACCGACGACCAACGTTCAATGACCGACCGACGTTCAATGACCACAACCGTACCGGAACACCACAATGACGCGCACACGAACAACAAGGAAGCGGCCGCTCACGCGACACAATAAGAAGATGCGCGTACTCTGAGGCCTGTCGTCTGACACATGCTTCTTGCCCCACTTTCCGTATGAGTCGACGAACAGGTCCTTCTGATTGACCTTGCTGCAGCAGTCGATCAAGAACGAGACGGCCTGAGAACCTGGAGGAACCTGGAGGAATTCGAAGACAATCTTAGCCGCTTCGTCGAAAGACTCTTCGAAGTCTGGCAGACGTGCTCCCTAAGAAATAGAATAGACATTTTAATCAGTATACAACTTACTTTAATCGGCTTCCATTTAAAAAAAAAACATATGGACTTTAACATGCCTGCGCATTAGCCGACGAGTCTCCAGCCTCGAACACATGGTTCGTTACTTGTGCCTCCATTTTTCACTCTCTTCAGGTAGTTAAGAAATACTTAAAATAATAAAATCACGAAATTCGCGCAACAGAGAACATCTATTTGAAGGGGAGGAGGCGACGTGGTGGGTTGTTGGTGGCAGCCGGTGCGGTTTCTCTGCCTCTCCAAACGATTCTCATCCTGATCGCCGCGTTTAGACATTGGCAATTTTCCCACGCCCCTCCCGCCCCCCCGCCCCCCACAACTGTATATTCCCGCTGCCCACATGTTTTTGGTAGCATCGAATTAATTAGCCTTTTTTTCGATTTTTTGGACTTGTGAACAGTTTTGGGCGGATGCTTAGCTGACGGGTCAACGCTCTCGCACACATACAAGACCACCAAGATGCACAAATGGTTTTGTTGATTTGATCAAGGCGATTTGTAAACTGCACTGATCAGGAACACAAGTTCTGTATAAGCGCATCAGCACGTGAAACGCAGACTGTATTGCATTACACTGTCAAGTGCAATGTTGTGTCACCTGTGACCAGTGTGAGGGGGGGGGGGGTACAAATGAGCTCAGCGCTCTGATCTGTGCACTGTGCGGGCACGAAAGTGATTATGGTAAACGAGACATTGAGGCTCAAATAGATATTGTCACATGGTTGCTGGCCCTTTGGAGAAACGAACGCTGCCATTAACGAGGGAGGCTGTTGGTACTTTGCATGTCTGCTAGGCTGTTGGTACTTTGCTTTACTTCAATTTTGCCTTGTTCGATTCTGTTACAGGTACATTGTGTGTGTACCTACGTCAGTGAACGTGTGTGTGCGTAGTATTGGTCAAGCTTCTGGTGGGGTTAGTGTCACACAGTTGCACAGGTTACCCAGGTCCAGTACACAGCTGCACTCACGCCGCGTCGACGGCGTCGGCGCCCTTGGTCGCCGACTCGCGAGAACGTGGGCCGGCAGCGCTTGCATCGAGTAGGTCGACACTCGACAGGCGACCGGAGGCCGCGTTGGCGACCAACGCCGCCAACTCGCCAACGCCGACGTTCACTTCGCTCTCAAACGTTTCGCGCGAGCATTGTGACGCTCGACGTCTAACTGAACTATGGATTGCGCAGGGGCGAAAGGCGCGTGACGAGAACGGTCGTTGGCACCTACCTAATTCGAATTCGCATAGGTTATGACCGTGGTAGGACTTACGAGTTGCTCCCCAACGGTTGGCGAGACGCACAATGTCCCATTGTACGGGTGGTGGCCGACGATGCATTTTGAATCGATTGTCGTACAGCAGATGTCGCTCCTCCAGACACTTCGCCTCATCAACGACATTTTGCAAGAATAAGGGATTTTAAAAATATAACGTTACAGTACTTCGGGTCGCTGCTTGCCTCTTTCGGTATTGTATAAACAGCGCGGCGCCGCGCCGCGCCGCGCCGCGCCGTTTATCAAACGCCCCACAAACTCGGCGAGGGCGCCAGAATTGTTTTCGGTGTGTAGTCATACGTGTACTGTACACAGCTGTTTCATTATTTTTATTATTTACGCCAAAGAATAATGAAACGGTTGTGTGATGAACGAATTTCCTTGTTCTGAACGCTGGAATAAAAACCCACTGTTTTCCCTCCCTACCTCAAAAAGGTCTGTTCAACCCGAACTAACTACTGTCTCTGACATCAGAGTGGTGCTCCTCGAACATGAGCCTGATCCTCTGACCTCTGACGATGAGCAATCCAACACAAACCTACTCAATACGAATTGACACCAGAATGACAGAAAATCACTAACGATTGCACAAACAGTGTGAGATCAAATAAATGTCGGAAAAAATTGATCAGATCATAAGTTCAATCAAATCGAGCAAAGAAGTTAAACAGATGTCACGACTTCAAAATGCCCGCCAGAGTTGCGCAGATAGATGGATGGACGAGATCTCAGCTCGTCCGGCGGCGCATCACACTTCCCGTAGCCGCCTGGGACGTAGACAGCCCAGCCGTTGTCAACTCCGTCAGCGCTGTAGACAAAGATGTTGACGTCGAGCCAGTTGGCGACGGCCCAGCACTCAAACTCGATCGCCCAGGAGCCAACTTTACGGAGATCGCCACGTTGAACACGGACGCTCTTGCCGTTTACGACCACGGCGTCCCAGCGATGTTGCAAGTAGTCTTCTGCGGAGGAAAACTTGTCCGCGTAGTCGCGCAGGGTCGGCCAGTTCTGCAGAATAAACTGGCACAGCTCGCGACGGACTATCGCATGATATTGCTCGCTGCCAGATAAGTCTATACGCCTCAGGCCTCAGGCCAAAGACTGAGGGGGGGGGGTAAGTCGGGGGAGGCGCGTTCTACGGTCACTAGCGGATCCAGAAGGGGGGCGGGGGGTCCGCTCCTGTCAGCTCAGATTTGTGGGGAGGGAGGGGGAGAAATCAGGGCGAGAAGAAAGAAAGAAGGACGAGCACAAGGGCAACCTGGGCATATTTTTAAGTTTTCCGCGGATTAACGCACTCAAAAGCGTAACTTTTTCGCCTCCAGCGCTGTGCTTCTATCGCAGCGCACTATTGTGTGTTGGAAATAGTGCAAACAAAGCAAATGCCGATGCCAGGGCCAAAACTTGGACTTTTTCGGATTAACCGCGATGAAAACCCCTCATAAGCACATTCAGGGTCGGGTATCCAGTGCTGGGGTCAGGGGGTGTAGGGGGCGGCCAAAGGTTCCTCCTCCCCCTGGCCATCGTCGTCCCGCCTTTATTGAAGATGCTTTTGCACCGTTTTGCGAACTTGTTATCACCCCTCCCCCACTGGTTTTGATTTTGCGAAACTTTTTGCAAAATTAGTGATTAATCTGGCCCAACCGAAACCCAAGTCAGAGCTGGGCTGGCCTGGCATACGAGGGTAGATACAAGTTGTACCAAATTAAGGGAAGGGGCGATATTACAGAACACGCCAAAATTCACAAGTCATTCAAGAGAACCATAAACCGGTTTGACCTTTCTACTGCTGGCAGCCGACGTTGACGCAGGCGTCGGCGTAGCGGCGAGCCAGAGCGGCGCGGACTTGGTGGGCGTAGGCGCGGACCTGGGCCTCTGCTGCGCCAGCTCTTCGCCGCCATAGGCCGCGTCACAGTCGAGCAGTTGTTCGCCCTCGCCGTCCTCTTCGCCGTCGTCCGCAGAGTTTTGTGACGACGTCTGCGACAGCGCCTCGTTTTCCAGTCCAAAGTTGTCGAAAGTTCTAGATTCTGAAAGACAATATGAGGTCAGGGCGCTATCGTATGAAGGACGTATATGGTCGTACGTATATGGTCAGCAAGGAAATGAATTAATACAAATTTCCAAAGCTAATCCTCCATCACCACCGTCAGCTCTGCTGCTCTCGAGCCGATAGTCCCCGAAACACGGGTCTGTTGTACTCCGGCCCAAGACGTCAACAGGCGGCTCGACGGCGGTTTGACCTGTCGCTGACGACGAATTCCTTAGCTGAGACAAACGCGGCTTCTTGACGACGTTCTTGGCCGTCCGAGAGGACGAGTGCCGATGCTGTCGTCCTTTATGTGACGAAGAACTGACACAACACTGACGCGTTGGTCTGACAGGCTCTGAAAATCACACGCACCGGTACAACAAACAGCACAAAAAACACAGAATAATCGTGCAGTAAAACCGAGATTTCGGCAGCCAATTTTCGAAGCGAAAAAACAGATCTCCCGGACTTGTAGTCAGAGATCAGGCGCTGAACATCAGGTCTTGTCCACACACTTGCCTGATACCTTCCGTGCCGACGATTAGACATACTTTCAAAACCGCAAAAAAAATTCAAACAACCTTTTAAAATCCGCCTACCGTACTGAGCGCTTTATTATTTTTTGGCCGTTTCATTATTCAGCTTTTGCTGTTTCATTATATTTTCAATGTTAAATCGTTTCGTGTGGCAAGTTCATGCATTCTATGACTATTCCTAGCGCATTATCTTCATTTCTGTGCAAATTTCCACAAGTGTTATTAATCCCTTCAGAATTTTTTGCAGCTGTTTCATTCTTTTCATTATTTACGCCAAACAATAAAGAAACGGCTGTACACAATCGGTTAAACGCGTTGTTTTCCGCCATTCTTTTAAGTTTGCGCCTCAATTAGAAATTGCAACTCTAGAATAATAACTTTAAAAGTGCGACAAGGTGAAAGCATAAAATATAACACACCGAAATAATTACAAAAGTTACACCCCCCTTCCAGACTCGCCCCCTTCCCCCTTCCAGTTCGGTTTTCCGTTTTTAAATCTACGCTGGTGCTTGAAGTAGCGTCTTGAACAAGACTGAGACGTGCTAGAACTGTGCATACACCAAAATAGTAGCATCTAATTCAAGTCAACACTCGAGTTCAAGCAAATGCTAGAATCTCGCAACTTGAGTCTAGAACTGTGCAGAGCTGACGCAAGAACAGAGACACGCAGCAGATACTGTATGCATATGTGTTTGCGTCCGCGCCCAAGAATTGTCTCTCAGTTTTGTCAGTCACTCAGTTTGCGTTTCTATGTACACGTGTCACTTCAAAATACCAACGCTGTGTATTGGAATTCTCTTCGTTTCCATCTTCACGCGTACACCTTCCCCACTGGCTCTTCGTTTTTCGGTCGTGGGTCGTCGGCGAGAGGCGGCTGTGCCGCACAGAGTCGGCATGCGCTCGTTTGCGCATGGTAGTTGAAGGCTGCGGTCGACGGCGCAGGGGGCCGGCGCACTTCACCCGCGCGTCGCGGCCGCCAATCGCGCGTAGACCGCCACCATAGAAAGACGATGAGCGGGGCTAGAAACTGCGCAGCGCTGCTCTTGTCCGTCTCTGGCAATGCGCCCACCCACACCGACAGTAGAGTGATCGAGTCAGTGCGCACTGCCGCCATGCGAAGAAACATGAAAGTGAGCTAGGCGAGCTACAAGTAAGGAGCAGCGCCGACGCGCAACTACCGTCAATTAAAGAGTTGTGGAAAAAAGGCGATTGCAGTGCTGGGATTCGAACCCTCCAATAGTGCACCCGGGCCACTAGACTCTCAATCTCTCCATGCGGACACTAGACGAGTGCGTCCTCTACTAGAGAGGAGGCCACTATAGTTTCAACCTCACAAACCTCGCAATTTAGATGCACAGGTGTGGAGAGTATGTACTCTAGGTACTACTACATACATACCTAGCTGCTTCAACTCCGGACACCTGCAGTGCAGGTGCATTGCGCGGCCCTTGGTATTGCGCGGGTTCTCGACATCGCTACGCAACAAACTTTCAACGCAACCAACAAAACGGACAACATACGACCGACGGCTTTGTATTGATGAAGTATTGATGAAGAAATCGAGCTCGCTGCTATGAGATCGGCAGAAAGGGCCAGCGGTTGAAATACGAGTCGGACTACGGTACTCGGCTTCTACAACCAAACGCTGTTCCAGGGCAAGCTAACACCGTGGCAGTCTTTAGAGGACGCCCTCAGTACGCTCAAAACACTACTGTGGGTGGAGCGCTTAGCTTCAGTGGCTTAGAAGTAGGGCTGTACTTCGCGGATGATGCAGTTGGCTTTCTTCTTCAAGTAGAAGCCGTGGACGGCGGGGTCGACGGGGTCGTAGCCGTACTTGCCGACGGGCTTGGAGCCGTAGTAGTGACGGCAGCTGGGTCGCTTCAGTCCGGCCGTCTCGCAGTAGCTGCTGAGGAGGCAGCCCGCCTGCGAGGCGCACTTGTCGCCGCAGTTCTTCGCCGGCCCTCCTCGAAGGCCCTCTGCGTCTTCGTGAAGCTGTAGCCCAGCTCGTTGGGCTTCGTGAACGGATAGAGCACTGTAACGGCGGTTTGCGTTCGGCTTTCCACTCGTGGCGGTTTGACCGGAAGCCAGGGACGCGCTCACCTCGTCGGCCCGGCATGAGGTGCGCCTGGTAGAAGATTTCGTAGCCCAGCATGAGCCTCACGGCAGCGAAGCGCGTGTCTGAAGCGGTCGTGCGTGTGCGTGCGTGCGGCGCGTAGCGACGTGCCTGCGACGAACCCTCCATGCAAATGACGGAGTTGGGGCGGACAGCAGGCTTCTCGCACGTGTCCCAGACGTGGTCGAGCATCGGTCCCTCGGGCGCGCTGTAGACGACCAGGAACAGGCAGAGCACCTGCGGCTCGCCGCCCAGCTCGGCCTGCTTGGCGTCTGATGATCTTGATCTGCCGCAGGAACTCTGGGTAGTGGAGGTCCCACGGCACGGGCGCGGTCTTCGTCTCGTCGTCGTTGACGCGGTGTGGGGTCGGCGGCACCCAGCGGAAGGCCTGGGCGTCTTGGCTGCGATGTTCGTCGGGACGAACTGGCCTCCCGTCCAAAACGCCGTGTACGGCTTCCATGGCTCCGCGCTCTCCTGAAACCGGCGGACGCGCTCAGTCGCACGCGCCGCCAGCTCGGCCGCTCACTGGCACCTGCAGCTTGCCGACCATCCAGCCGAGCAGGAGGAACGCCTCTCGCGGGAAGTCGTAGAGGCCGACAAGGCGCCTGGGACTGTCGTAGACGGCGTTGCTGGAGCTGCAGACGAACTGCGCCTCTTCCTGGTCGTCGGCGTCCTCCATTTCGATCGTGTAGCAGTCCCCGCCGGGACTGAAGAAGCCGCCAGCGTCGCGGCAGGCCTTGCGCTCGCCGTCTCAGGCTAGAGGTGTGGTCAGCGTGAGTGTCGCCGCCATAGCCGGCCACTCGACGCCGCGAACGCCGACGACTTACGGTTGGACCAGATGAGGCCGGCGGGCCAGCCGAACCAGCCGGGGAGCGCAGCTGTTCTTCGTCTTGCAGCTGACGCCCTGGAGTATCTTGGCGCAGCCTCCTTGTTCGAGGCGGGCGATGGCCATGCCGGCGTTCTCGGGTAGGCGGTAGGAGTAGCTGACGTTGCCAATGAACGCCTTCCGCGTTCTATCTTGGCGCCCTCTTCGCAGTGCGTGGGGCATGGAGTCCAGGCCGTCCACTGCGTCGCGCAGCCAGGGGGTCGTCCGTCTCATAGTCTGGCGGCCGGTCTGAGGGAGAACGCGCACAGAGGGTGACGAGACTCACGGTCGCGGAAAAGGGAGTCGACACTCACAGTTGCCGATGTTCAGCTCGTCAGCCCTGATCGGATCGGGTTCCAGCGGCACCATTTGGCTGGGGTGCGCGTCATTGGTGAGGGGGGCGTGGGTCGTCGACTGCGTCTGGTCAGCCGGGCAGTAGCCGGCGTTGCCGTTGCTGGCTGAAATGCCGTCAGCGTTGACTGAGCGCCCACTAAACTAACGAAAGAAAGACTCAAGAGAACTGGGGAATCAGTCGCCGTGACGACAACGCATCGAAGGCTGGAGCGGCTCACTCATGTGCGCCGGTCAGGTAGTCAACCGCGGACGGCGCCGCACACGTTCTCTCCTTTGTTGGGCCCAGCGACGTCGCTCTTCGCCTAGCATGCGGACGCTGAGCAGCATGTCGCTGTCCAAGCTTCCGCCGCACGCGTCCGTCTCCTTGTCTGCACAAGAGATTGCATAGGCCGGCGGCCTGGCCCTTTTCCCCATCCTTGATGGCAACTCCGCAGTGGCAACGTGTTCGGAACTGCCCTGAAGCGACAACGGCATCAACTGAATGGATAGTCTGGAATAGAGCTATATGTACATACCCACAACTCGGGTGCCACACTGCTCGAAGCAGCTTTGGACGGAATGGGCGATGACCGGCCTCACAAACGTCACTTGTCGAATGGAGGAGCAACCAACGCTGATTATCTCAGCGGATACGGGCTCTGAAGTTCCTACATAGCAGGTATGTATGTATGTACATACATACGTGCATGCTGCCAGGGCGCAACAGTTGCAGCAAGACAAGTTGGCCCTCTTACCCAAGAGAGCAGCACCAATTAGGAAAAGCGTTCGCGCCAGTAGACCCTTTGGCAGCATTTCTACAGTATCACACGGAGAATTCAAGTCTAGGAGACGACCTCTATGAAAGCTTCAGCGGCGGCGGGCTCTACCTCGACGCACCAGCAGGACGACGGCCATCAAATCAAACCGCCCTAGAGCAACTCTCCAGGGAAGCAGCGATTCGCGCGGCTACGGCGGCGTGGCCGCTGGTCGCCTTGGTCGGCCCGATTAATGATCGAATTAAGCGGTTGATGTATACGTCGGGGCCGATTATTTGCGGCGGACGCGACCTTTTTTTGGCGTCGCTGAAGCGGCTCTCTTCGTGCTCCCAAAGGAGCGAAGCGCCAACCTTAGCAGACAGTCCGACGCCTGAGAAGTCCTTCTCGTGCGTCGTCTCCGAAATGCGCTGACTTCATTTCGAGCACTTTGAGCCGTCGCTCGCCGAAATCGGAGCAGGGGATCGCGAGTTACGGCCTAGGTCAGGTTCCTATGTTTTGGACAGGGCGCGCAGAGGCGGGCAACGCGCGATGTCGACGCCGCGATGTGTCGCTCTGCTCGCATCCGGCCACTGGCGAATCGGCCTCAACTTCTTGAAAGGCGCGTCAGTGAGACGGAACGAGCTATGTACCTATACATGTAGCAGAATGAACTGTGGGTGCATGTGTGATGCGAGGCAACTCTTCCACTCAGCTGGCACAACTGTCCGCAGGCGCGTTTGCTGACGTGAACACAACTTGTCTGGATGGAGCCACACGAGCATCGGGCTTCTGAGCAGATTAGCGTGAGAATCAGAGAATCAGTGCGTTCCGATCGACGCTGCGCGGCGCACTCGTCGACGTGCACGAGCAATATGTATCTAGAGCGCACCTTGCACCCCGCCCTTGTCTGTCACGGCCGGCCTGCGTGTGCGTCGTCGTCTCACTGCGCCGCTCCCAATCGATTGCCCGCCGCAGACACACAGGCAACCAGCCAGCCAGCCGCTGAGATAGGAAACAATGGCGGCATCGAGCGAGCTGGCTCGTGCGTAGCGCGCTGGAGCCGTTGAGCGCCATACAACGGCGCCCTAGTCGACTGAACTGCTCAGGCAAGCAGAGAAGCGGCGTATGTACCTATGTATGTACTATGTACATAGCTCAGAGTGCATCGAGCGCGTCCGTCGCGCCGTCGCCGTCGCCGTCGCCGTCGCTGCATTGTGAACCTGCCTTGAGTTATCGTGTCGACAAGCTAATTGAACGCATTGACTCGCGATTCAGACCCAACCCGATTAGTGTCCGTAGGCATGAAGAGTCGGAGGGAGGAACAGTGGCCAACCATTGACGGTCACACTGCAGTAATGCGTGCATAGAGTCAGTATGATTTTGTCTCAATACTTCTGAG